>JACXGI010015958.1:0-16653 GCA_016801175.1 Esox masquinongy | reverse complement strand
GAAATTGTTTAAAATGCAAAATGACTTACAAAATGTTATTGACTTGCAAAAAATTTCACGGCATAGCAGAGGATGGTTTCTATCCATCGAAAAAAGGTATCGGAGCTCAGCATGCTTCCACTGCTCCACTCAACTTTGTGCCTGCCTGGTAAGTTAGAACATATAGTCCAATATTGAATTTGAACTACTAAACGAGTTAGTTTATCATGCTGACTAGCTAAAGGTAACCAGGCATAGCAGAGGATGGTTTCGATCCATCGACTTCTGGGTTATGGGCACAGCACTCTTCCGCTGCGCTTTACTCTGCTTCGTATTGATTTGTTGCTGTAGGCCTCTTGGAAGCCTCCCTGACCAGTTTTCTTCAGGTCTTTTCATCAATTTTGGAGGGACGTCCAGTTCTTGGTTATGTCTCTGTTGTGCCATATTTTCTCCACTTGATGATGACTGTATTCACTGTTTTTTGAAATTCTTTTGTACCCTTCTCCTGACTGATATCTTTCAACAATGAAATCCCTCTGATGATTTGGAAGCTCTCTGCGGACCATGGGTTTTGCTCTGAGATGCCACTAAGAAAATGTCAGGAAAATCCTACTAGAACAGCAGAACTTCATTTCTGATTAATCAGAGTCACTTTAAATTATGGCAGGTGTGTAATGACTTCTATTTAACATGAGTTTGAATTTGATTGGTTAATTCTGAACACAGCCACATCCCCAGTTATAAGAGGGTGCGCACACTTATGCAACCAGGTTATTTTAAGGTTTTTATTTTTCATTTTTCCCCCTCGAAGATTTCAGTTTGTTTGTCAATTGAATTGGTCACATTATAGGTCACATTAAAAGTGGAAAAAGTTCTGACATTATTTATTTTTGTCTCATTCTTTTACATCACAAAAACTTGGCATTTTAACAGGGGTGTGTAGACTTTTTATATCCACTGTAGGTGTTCTGTCTCTGACCCGCACTCCAGTACAGTAGGTGGCGGTAATGCACCATTAACGTTGGATGTAACCGCCGTTAAACACCAATGAAGAAGAAGATTAAGAACCGTATACCTGAATCAATGCCTGTCCACCAGCGCATGCCTCTTTTTTTTTAATATGAAAACTGGTTGTATTCTTGTCGACATTGTGCTGAAGTTCGTAAACAATTATTTGTGTATTAATTCACCCACTCTACGGTAACTTTTAGCTATTGCCGGTTACCAAGGGTAGCTTATTATGACGATGTAACACTAGTTCAATGGAAGACAATTTTCGAATGTATGTACCTAGCTAGCTACAGTTTTGTACTCACCAGAATATACCCAAAATATTAGATAATTCTTTATCCCCTCTCAAGATGTTTGCAGAATTGAATAGTATTCTCAACAGCAGTCCCGAAAGTTTCAAGCAGGTAACTATGATCTCAAGTTCGTTTTTTCAACTATGGAATTGTCTCTTACGTTTCCCGCTTCACTGCATTTCTTTATTGAGCATGATGATCCAATGTTTGAAAGTGTGTGAACCTCGAGATTAATTATTTAAATGAAATGTTATTAAACTGTCAAAAGTTTATTTGCTTCCAAATTCTTCGTATACAAAAAAGTTCAGTTTTATATTCAGATAATCACCATAATATTGGTCAAAATTATGAGTGAAGTTATATGCCCAAAAGATGCAAACTTACCTTGTTATTAATAACGGTGTTACCTCAACATGTTTTGTCATAGTCTCTGTTCATTTCTCAATCATTATTATTTATAGGTTCAAGTACTTCCTCCAACAAACAAATTGAATGTTGGATCGTTTGTTCACTGATAAGATGAAAAATAAAAATTGTTTTCATGTGATTTGTTCAGACCATGTTCACTTGATCCATTATTAGGACTTAGACGAAGATCTGATCACATTTTAGGTAAAATGTATCCAAAAATGCAAAGAACATTTAAAGGTTTATGCTGTATGCCTATTCTATCTACCCTTTGGCTATCTTTACTGCAGGGAGAGTTTATCTTGGTGTCTGACAGACAGACAGACGCATCCTTCCTCATTCACCATTTCCTCTCCTTTTATTTACGAGGTGAGTTTGTTTGTGGGGGAATGATGTCCAGTTTAAAGCCTGGAAGTAAAGGGACATGAAGGCCAATTTGTACAGTGCGTTGATGTACTCTTATGTCTAGACTGCACTGGTCTGTGCATTTGTTTTACAGCAGGCTGCAAGGTGTGTTTCCTCGGTCTTGTGCAGTCCTTCAGTCACTACAGTGCAGTAAGTCAACGGTTGGTGAGTATATTTTTGATCATTGTGATACATACTGTGCAGGCAAGAATTTGTCTTTAAAGTTGTGTTGCCTGGTGGAGATGTAGGATCTACATTTTGTTTAGGGTCTTTGTGTTCCTCTTAATCAGGGTGTGAGTTTGAACCAGGCGAGGGAGAAAGGGCAGCTGGTGTTCTTAGAGGGATTGAAGGAATCGCTGGGGGTACTGCTTCAGGGGGACACCAGCAATGGAACCCCAGCTCTGGAGTTTCTCAGGTACCTAACTGTTGTAGTGTTTTGAAAGAATCTTTGATTCCAGGGGCCTAATTTTTCAAGCATGCCTGCGCACAAATTTGTGCTAAAACCATGCGGGATCATTTCCACTCAGGACCTCATTTTCCAACCATTCTTAAAAAGAAATTCCTTCTTAAAACCCGCTTATGCAGTTTACACGAAGATTCTCCAATGTGTTATAATATGCCTATGAATGGTACATTAAATATATTGAATGTACATAGAAAGACATTAGAGCATTTGAAATGTTCATGTGATCAATATGATCTTGCTGGTTGAGAAGCCTTATGTCCTGAGGAAAAAAACAGTGAGTCTGGAAGTGCGTGCCCTGATGCTCTGGTAGCGTCTACCAGATGGCAGCAGTGTGAACAGACAATAGCCTGGGTGCCTGTAGTCTTTGATGATGTTCAATGCTTTCCTAAGGCATCATGTATTGTAGATGCCTTGCACGGAGGGGGTATGGCAGCTGATGACATGCTCTGCAGACTTCACCACCCTCTGGAAGGCCTTGCAATCATCAGCGGAGCAGCTGCCGTACCAGGGAGTAATGCAGCCTGAGAGGATGCTCTCAGTGGTGCACCTGTAGAAGTTGGTGAGGGATTTTGCAGACATGCCAAACTTCTTGAGTCTCCTCAAGAAGTATAATTGCTTTTGAGCAATTTTCGCAGTCGAGTCTGCTTGCCTGGACCAGGATTGGCGGGGCGTTTACCTATGCTAATTAGTAACAACTGGCACGCGGTTTCAATTTACTAGGACAATGGGATTCATCATTATAAGAAGATAGATGCGAACAATTCTGCGGTTTAGGAACACGTCATCAATCTGACATAGTCTTTTCTTAGGACCTTTCTCAAGAACAAATTTAAGAAAAAACTTAGGAAGTTATTGGTGAATGAGGCCCAAAGAGTGGGATTTATAAATATGATCGTTTGCTTAGGAATGTTTGTACCATCCTAAGACTAGTATGAGAACAGAAAGGCCTTCCGTTAATTGAATTCATGTAATAATATGTGATGCGTGAAAGATGCTACATTACTCGTTAATTCTTTAGAAGCACAACAATGGCATTTGTACCTAGGCTACTTGTGGGAGCTGCTGAGAATGGGATGGCCACTGGTGATTGTTGAATTTGCTGTTGAAGAACAGCGTATTTTTCAATCGTAAAGGCTTTGACGTCCTGATGTGTTTATAATGTTACCTGTCATTTTCCCCCAAAGTTTGATTGTCCAGTTAGAAAAATCATTCTGTCAGCCAAAGTCTTCAGCGAATGTTTTTAGCATGTTTTTTTTCTTAGTTACACTATCGTTCCCTTAATATCCGAATGTCATGTTTACCATGTTCTCATAAAATGTTCATAAAATATGAATTTTCCAGACACGTTTAATGGGAACATTCATGCATCCAATTGTCTTAGGTATATTCAGGTAACTTATTAAGTGTAAAAATTGTATGTTTTTAAAACATTGTAAAAAGCATTGTGTTTGTGTCGTACATGCAATGCCCCTGTGTAATGGTCATGCTGTTTAATCTGCTTCTTGATATGCTTCACCACTAAATGTGTATTACATTAAGAGAATCTATTTATTTTTAAACAATCCTTGAACATTACAAAAAAACATTTTCGAAAGCATTAATGACCTCAGACTCTTAAAGGAAGTCCTCTAAATTTGACAGACACGCATGCCCCTTTTCTCTGATGTAAATGCTGATTTTGTTAATTCTGTACCCTTCTATCTCTTTCTATTTGCTTGTCATTCCTTTGTCAGCACTTTCAATTGTTTTCCCCTTCTTTCTGTTCCCAACCTTTCCGTAGAGATCCCAGTTCCGGCCTACGAGGTCTGTATGACTTTGTGCAGGGCAACATTAGGGGTTCAGAGGGTCGAGGCGAGGATTGGGGTCCCCCTGTGCTCATGGTAGATGACCTCAGTGTTGTTCTGAGTCTCGGGGTCAGTGTTGGTGCGGTGCTGGATTTCAGCCATTACTGCAGAGCCACCTTCTGCTCTGAGTTGCAGGTCTGATAAATACAGTATCTCTTAAACTCATTCTCTGTCCAAATGTGCCACAGCACACGTCACACATTTGTCTTCTCTAATCTACTACCCATTTTCTGTGTGGTCTGCAGGGAACCATGGTGTTATTAGTTCGATGTGAGGCAGAAGAGGAGGAAGAGGAGAGCGATGAGGGCTCTGAGCGGCTCCTGAGGGGCCTTACACACCAATGCAGCCTTACACTCCAAGTACAGGGTCTCCCAACTGGCTACTGCAGGGACATCCATGGAGAAGTGAGCTGGATTACATTCTTTGTGTTTGTGAGGGAGAAAATGACAGAAATGGCATACAGTAGAAAACCGTTAAACATCAACACAATGTGTTCTGCAGGTAGAAGTGTGCTGGCGGGATCGATGTGACGGGCTGCAGATCCAGAGGAAGCTTTTCCAGTATAAAGTCTGTGACAAGGGGACATTGTTTTTTGCCAGGGGGACATCCAGCGCAGTCCTCTAACACCTCTGCTCCCTCCCCAGTCCTTGGCCTCCTTTAGGCAATTCATGGTTCCCTAGGCACCCAACAACACTGAGCACTAATTGTTGGAGAGAGAGTGACAGATAACTGTCTGCTGCCTTCAGTCAAATACATTTTTCTGTTTGTTTTTTTTACTGAATGGAAAGACGGCATTAGAATGTCATTGTGGGATGCTGATGAAGGAAGGGCAGTAGATGTCTTTATTGACCTTGTGTTTCAATGAGGCTATTTGTTGAGATGCAGTTAACAATTTCAACCGTGAATTATGTTTATGATTATAGAAGAGGTTGGGAACATTTTAAAATGTTGAATTGAATTGATTGATGCATTTTTGCTAAAGAACCAACCAAAGACCCATGTATGTGTTGCAAACCTGAGCGTAAGCTAATATGGAATTGATATGGAAACTGAACTGACTAGGTTGTAGTTCTAATTGAAGTTTCAGCACTGCTCTATTTACTTATTTACTGCCATCAAAATTTGGAATTTCCTCATGTGACGCAAATACAAGCGCTGCTGCATTTCACTGGTAGAAATGGCCATCTACATTTCCAGGTCAAAGGCAAACCACAACATCCAGAAGTCATACCTGTGTCCAGCTCATTTTCTAGTAAGGAAACTTAACAGCAAATGTTTTACTAGCAATCTCCTATGTTCCCCGATTTTGATAAGTTTTACTGTACTACAAGCATAAATACAAGAAAAAATGTGGTTTTCAAACCTCTCCTCAGGGAACCCCAGACATTCCACATCTTAGCTGTAGCCCTCAACTAGCACAGCAGATTCACTAATCCAGGGTTTGAGGATTAGTAGACAAGTTGAATCAGGTAAGCTAGCTCGGGAGTAATTCAAATACCCGGGCCGACTGAGGTTCCCTGAGGAGAGGTTTGAAAACTACTGCAGTAGACATGCAGTAGACATCTCAGTATTATTTTTATACAAAGTTGTTCTGCAAAGAAAGGCAAGGTGTCAGTGAGTACAGTTTCCTACACCATCAAAAGGCACCTGGAAACTGGAGGAAACTGATAGGAAGAGGTCTGGCAGATCCAAAGACAGCAGAATCAAGACATGTTTCTGGGAGTCAACAGCTTTGCGTGATGGGCAGCTCACAGAACAACAGCTTCAAACACAGCTTAACACTGGTTGAAGTAAGCGAGTCTCAGTTTTAACATTGAAGAGAGCTACAGGTTTGACAACTCGAGTGGCAGTAAGAAAGTCATTGCTAAGTTGGCAAAATAAGAAACAAGGGGAAAAGCAGATTCTGTAGATAATTTCCTAATCAAGTTAGTAGTCCACTTTGTGGGGGCGGGGCGATCGCCCAATGGAGCGCCGTTCCAATGGAGAAATTGTGAGGAAAAGGTGAAATTGCTCTCCAAGGTGCTCCTGTGTGCAAAAAAATGTGAATAAATGCCCTCTGGGTGGCCTTTTAGTGGCGTAAATGTGATGCAGTGCACTAATTGTTGCCCTTCCAGTGGTAAAATTGTGATGCAGTGTTCTCATGGGTGCCCCTACGTGTGAGGAAATGTGATTAATGGTTCTAGTGGGTGCCCTTCCAATGGAGATAATGTGATGCAGTGCCATGTAGGCTGGTATACATGCTAGAAAATCTGTTGGCCTCTACGTGCTCCTACATGCAAGACGATGTGCCCTCATGGGATGCCTCTATGGTGGAAAATGCCCTCCTGGTGCCCCCTGTTTTTATATACCCTTTTAAAAACAGTTTAGTGGCAGCATGATTCTACTTCAATTTAATTTATGCTTGGAGCCAATAAACTCTTCCAGACAGGTTTTAAAATCGTTAGCATGTAGAAGTTGAAAAGTTAGCATGGAGACGTTTCTAAACGTATATTTAGAAAGAAGAAAACATGTCAAAACTGTCTGGATGAGTTTATTGGCTCCAAAAGAGAGTGGAAATGCGGTAGAATCATCTCTTGGGTGGAGTACCCCTTTATTTTTAGTACAATCCTCACACACACACACTCAGCCACACCCCCTTTAGAATATTCAAGTGTCAGTGGGTTTAGTGCAGTCTGAGCTGTAACCTTCACATCCCTCTACAGTGTGTGAGGTTGGTTACATTATATTAAATTTAAACCTGCGTGTTACATTTAAACCAGCGGAAAGATTGCAGCTTACTTAAGATGCATTACTAATGTGTGTAGACTGCATTTTCTGGTTTGATTTGTTTTTAAGATGCATACCATGTTGTACAATATGCTAGAGGATGCCTTGCTAGGTATCTTACTTAGCCATTTCTATGCTAATTGGTGGACTTGATCCAACTCAAATCAAACAGAAAGTGTAGTAAGTCTAACTTTTATCTACTCTGATTTCACCTCCCTGACTGTCTCCCTACCCTGACTATGCTCCTCAATATACAGTTGAAGTCGGGAGTTCATATATACCTTAGCCAAATACATCTCAAACAACTCAGTTGTTCACAATTCCTGACATTTAATCCTAATAAAATTCCATGTCTTAGGTCAGTTAGGATTACCACTGTATTGCCGGACCACGTAAGTGGAGCTGGCCAAGAAGAGCGAATGTCACTCACTCGCTGACCGACCGACCGACCAACCCTTGTTAAATAGCGTAGTGGTTAGAGAAGCAGACCTGCAAACTAGGACTAGGTCCCGTGTTCGAATCTCATCCCAGTCAACACTAATTATGCATTAGGATTTGTTCCAGATAGACAAAAACTTCACTGGCTACAACCTTCTGTAGCAACGTTAAAATAAAATAAAAACTTTACGGTTATATTGCAACTATTTCTGGTGGATTTTCGAAGTATGCACCCATGCATGGTTTTTGGGGTAATATAGGCTTTATCAAAACCCTTTGCGCAGTAAAAGAGTAGGAGTTTCCATGATTCTCTGGTCTTTTCTCTTGACGAAAAAGTCAGTTATTGTCAACTATATTGATAGTTATTGTATCAGTGTCATTCACGAATGATGCCATGTAATGAAATAGCTTTGGCAGTGCACAGTTCATCTTCAGTCTCGATAACAATTGCTCAATTCTTATGACTATTCCAAGTAGCAAGTTAGATACTAGTAAGTCTAACTGGCTAATAAGCTGTTAAAATGGCCAGTGGCAAAAGCCACACAGTTCATAGATGCTATTTGTGGTGGAGGTAAATTCAATAAGAACCGTTAATCAGTTTAACACAATGCTAAATGGTGTCTAGTGAGTGGGCAACCATAAGGCACAGTGGCGTAGTGGTTAAAGACACATTCTCTTATGTGGGAGACCCGGGTTTGAATCCAGTGAGGACAGCAATATTTATTACTTAAAATTGCGGGCTGGCTGAGCTAGGCTTGCCTGGTTCCTTTTCTGGGTTTAAGAGTGAAATGTCACAATAATAGTAGAGAGAATTATTTATTTCAGCTTATATTTTATTTCATCCCATTCCCAGCGGGTCAGAAGTCTACATACACTCAATTAGTTTTTGGTAGCATTGCCTTTAAATTCTTTAACTTGGGTCAAACTTTTCGGGTAGCCTTCTACCAGCTTCCCACAATGAGTGATTGGGTGATTTTTGGCTTATTCCTCCTGACAGAACTGGTGTAACCGAGTCAGGTTTATAGGCCTCCATGCTTGCACACGTTTTTTCAGTTCTGCCCAAAACTTTTCTATAGGATTGAGGTCAAGGATTTGTGATGGCCTCTCCAATACCTTGACTTTGTTTTCCTTAAGCCATTTTGCCACAACTTTGGAAGTATTTTAATCTTAACCAGGGTTTGGAACTGTTTCACCATAAATGCATCACAAATTTCTGAGTGCTGGTGCCCCACCACATGCAGCTGATGCCCTTTTATTTCGCCCCTGCCCCACAGACAGCCAGAGTCCACCACTGTACTAAGGCTTAATATATACTAAACTTGATAACCCTTCTGTTTTTGACAAGAATATGGCCATTTAAAGATAAATCCAAAACCAAGCATCAGTTGTGCATGATTATGTCTGAATCTCCCAAATAGCTAATGATGTAGCGAGCCAGTAAAAACACCCCAAATAGTTGGTTTTATGGTCGATTTTACCATTAAAATAATTAAATTGATATTTTTGGCTCATGATCGTCATGTGGAAGTACTGTAGTGTACAGAATAAAACGCTTTTAAATCATAGCCAGTAGATGTCAGCATATTGTCATGTGAGAAGGATGATTTTTGCTGGACCGTGTAAGTGGAGCCGGTCTAGAAGTGCGAATGTCTCTTACTGAGTGACTGACTACTCCTTGTTCAATACCGTAGTGGTTAAAGACGTGGACTACGGAACAATAGGTCCCATGTTTGACTCCCGTCACAGTCAAAACAAATTATACCTTAGGATTTGTTCAGGACAGACAAAAACTTTGCTGGCTACATACAACCTTCAGTAGCTATGTAAAATAGGAAGCCTAAAATAAAACAGTTTACTGTTATATTGTGACTATTTCTGGTGGAATCGTCACCTATATTGATAGTTATTGTATCAATGTCATTCACGAATGGCTAATAAGTTGTTAAAATGGCCAGTGGCAAAAGCCATACAGTTCATAGATGCTATTTGTGGTGGAGGTAAACTTAATAAGAAACGTTAGTCAGTTTAACACAATGCTTAATGGTGTCTAGTGAAATATTAAAACTTTGCATGTTAATGCATGATAAAATTATCTAATGTTGAGAAGCTATGGTGCAATGGCTAAAGATATAGCCTTTCATGTGGGCGACCCCAGTTCGAATCCAGCGCAGGCAACAACATTCATTACTATCAATTGCGGGCCGGCTGAACTCAGCTTTTCTGTATCGGATCTGGAAAGCTATTGGACGAACAAGTGAGATTCTCTCCGCTCTATCAGTGGGGGCCTCAGTCCTCAGCAAAACAAGGACAACTCAAATGTTGGCCGTATTCAAAGTCTCAGTGGTTTAAAGCAGGAAATCAACCTGCAAAGTTATAATGGATAAATTATTGCTGATCTACTAATAATAGAAATGAGTCAATAATTGTGATGACAAGGTGAAATTCCCGTGCTGTTACTAGTCACTAATACCAGTAAACTGCTAATAAACTAAGAAATATTAAAATTATTTTAAATGATGTACGCCAACGGGTGATGTACACCTTTTTATTAATTAAAAGTAAATCATGAATTGAAGACACGAGTGTGTCCCGAATTTGATGCGTTGGTAAACCCCATAGCCTCTGAGAAAATCACCCCCGGAGTCTTGTCAGCAACATGACGTGCGTAGGGCATATGTGCTGGATTAGAGATGGAGACCATTCAAAAGTAGAATTTTCCCTAGCTTATTTCCATCTGAGGAAATCTCTATAAAATAACAGATGTGAATTTGATTGCCATGTTAGTACCAGTACAATTTACAAGCTGACCTCTGCCCTTGATTTAGGTTAAGCCACAGGTGTCAAACCAATTCCACGGAGGGCCTAGTGCATGCTGGTTTTTGGTTTTTTCTTTAAGCTGGTGCTCAGTTCAGACCTTAACCAGGTGAGGGTAGATCCTAACTAATTAGTGACCTTATTAGTCAATCTAGCACAAGGTGTGAAAGAAAACCTGCTGACACTCAGCCCTCTGTCGAACTGGTTTGACACCTGTGGGTAAGGGGACGAGTGAACAACTTCGCTCATTTGTAAGGATTTCTTCAATTTAGGGACTTTATTGCCATGGGAAACATTTGTTTAATATTATCCAAAGCAAGTGGATAATATTAACAATAAAAAAGCTACATTAAATAAAAATGAATTTACTCAAGTTTTAAAGGCATTTTGATTGTTAGGATATGTACAATTATATAAAATTGTGCAAATAGTTAGTGATAATGACAAGGTAAATGGATCTGGGTTATGTTCACCAAGTTGTTTTTTTGCTCCACTGGTTGCCCTTTCCTCATGGGAATGGGTCACATATCTTGTTGCTGACTGCACATTGTAGTATTTTGTCTAACAGATATGGTAGTTTCTCAATGTTTGATTTGATTTCAAATGATTTGCGGATGTGTATGAAATTAGATGAATACAGGAGGTGAACAAAATAATGGAAACAATATATTAATATCAAGGACCTAGCAATGAGTAGGGCCACCCTTTGCCTTCAGAACAGCTGCAATCCTTCTTGAAATGCTGTCATAAAAGTCCTGAACCATGTGTAGTGGGATATTGCACCATTCTTCAAGAAAAGACTCCAGTTCTTTGAGGGATGAAGGAGGTGGAAATCTATTTTGCACTCTGTGCTCCAGAACTTCCCATATTCAGTGATGTTCAGATCTGGTGATTAAGGAGGTCATGGGTGGCATTTGATGTCAGATAAAGATGTTTTTGAATTGGAATGTGTTTAGCAGTGTGATAATGCCCTCATATATTCTGGAATATTGGAACATCACAAGAGAAGAGTTTTTTCACCACAGGGTGCACCTATTCATGTAAAATGGACTCAATCCTTGGCTGTTATATGACAATGCAGAGCAATCATCGGATCGTGACTCCCATAAGATGGCTGCCCACACCATTACAGATCACCCAGCATTTTTACAGTTGGCAGAAGACATTGTGGGCTGAAGGCATCTTTTGGCTTTCTCCAAACATTAACCTGTCCAGATGTAGGAAATAGGATGAAATATTACTTATTAGACTATATTACTAATTTTCTTTTGTTCAGGGCTCCAGGTTTTGTGCTCTTTACACCAAGTTATGCATATTTGTGAGCTGGCCACAAGTGATTTCCACAAGCAAATTTAAATAGGCAGGAGATTAGAAGTGCAGCTCTGTTTCCACCAAATTTTGTGCGCATAACCAGTCACCGCCAGGTCTGCCTATGGTGGCCTCTCTAGATAGTAAGGCCATGCCCACTGAGTCTGTATAGGTTTTTCTTAGTTTTGGGTCAGTTACACTGGTCAGGCTTCAGCACCTGTGTACTCTAATTAGATCTGTTTTTATGGTTGATTCCTTCCAGTGTGTAAAATAGTATTTTTTTCTCATACATTGGTCAGGCTTCAGCACCTGTGTACTCTAGTTTTTTTCTCATAATTTGGTGAGGTCTGACTGGGTTGCTTTCCTGGGACTCGGTGGGATCTGTTTGGTTTTGTGAACAGGACTAGCTAGCTTAGAAGGCTTTTCTCTAAGTTAACCTCTCTGTATAGCAACGCGGTGGTCGCGAAGTGTCAAATTTAATCAACATGTCTGCATTTTTCTGTCAGCCTCGAACCTCATTGGTCGGACTCCTCGTGAGGCGCTGTGGCTAGTTGGCTCGGATCATCATTCTCCGTTGCTTGGGCATTCCACTTAACAAGTATTCTCACATGTAAAAAGTCGTTCAGGGGTTGAGAGTGTAGGGGTGGTATACGTAGAGCGGATTTGTTATCGCTCACCTGCTTAATGTATTAGGGGGTTGTTCATCCCTTTCGCTTCTTCCATCTTCGCTGATTAGAGGAAGTAAAGAAAAAGGTGAGAGGTCGAAGTGGAGAGGTCTTTTCTAAAAGCATCGAACTAGGCTTTAAGTGGTGGTATGGTTCTGTTGCTGTATTAGGAGGTGGCATAGTACCTAAGACGGTAAGCGACTACTTTAGCCCCTTAATAGAAGGAACTGCACTCTGGACGAAGAAGACACGAGAAAGGTATTCAGCCAGGCAAGTCAAGTGTAATGTCTGAATCTAGCAAGCGATCTAGCTAACGTTAGCCAATTAGCTAACTAACTATAACTGTGTTAGCCATTTGGTGTATTGCCTTGAGTCAATTAATGTATTAGATTAGCTAGCTCGCCAATCTTTATTCCCCATATTCATAATTGTTCAGGTAGATAAATCTAATTAGCCCTGTGCTATAAATTCTAAAGGGGTGGATTCGACTGCGGGAGCAACACTTGACGCTGGACTCACGACGTGGTTCTTTGATAGTAGCCGCAAACAGCGTTAGCTAGCTTGCTGGCACACCACACCGACGACACTAGAAAGGGAGCGATAACACTTCCATCGCTGGTATTTGGCAGTTGGTGTTACTATAACGTTAGCTTGTTAAATCGGATTGTTAGTTCGTTTGCCGTCATGTTACTGTACATCCTTGGTGTTGGCAAAGGGACAACAATGTCAGCTAGCAAACATTTACTAGTAACCTATCGACTGCTGTAGCAAACATTAGCACAGTCATTTTGTTACGACTGAAAACTAGTTTTACTCAATGTTTTACTGTACTGTACCCCTACTGTAGTATAAGTACTAGTCCTAATTTCGTCGTTTTAGTTCTTATTATACTGTATCATAATTAAGAAGGAAATATTGTAAAGCAGGGCAATTTACTGTAGCTGACAACTAGCCTAACCTTTTTTTATTGGTGGGTACAGTTGTGTAAAATATTGTATAGAAGTTTTTTTTTTTTTTTCGAATGTTACACAATATATTCTTTACCTTCTGCCACACCCTAACTATTCTGAGCATTTAGAAAATTTAAACGCAAGATTATTGATCCGACTGAGATCACATTTACTAGGCGGGATGGTGTTGCATCACCATCTCCACTGTACATGGCTACAGTAGTACTGTCACTCACGTTCGAATACCCAGCTAAGTGTCAATAAAGATTCTAGAATATTAAAATATAGAATTAAGAAATCATTAATTCATATTTTGTGTGCTAATTAATAAAATGCAAATAATTATTGCTCCTTTTTTGTCGCATCCTAGTAGTGAACATATTTGGGGCATATGTTATCTTGGCTTTTGTTTTCTGTGCAAGGAATTTAATATGTTAAAGAGCTTTACTAACAGTTCAAATTTAAAAGGTCAACTGTTAAACAACCAACTGTTTTTCCTGTGTTTTCCTCATAAAGCTTGGACACAAACAGTATTTCATTAATGTAA
Source organism: Esox masquinongy (assembly GCA_016801175.1). Taxonomy (NCBI): domain Eukaryota; kingdom Metazoa; phylum Chordata; class Actinopteri; order Esociformes; family Esocidae; genus Esox; species Esox masquinongy. The sequence continues at coordinate 2,759 of JACXGI010015958.1, read as the reverse complement.
GGAAAACTCCCAATGCAAGCAAGAATCCCCAACCCATTTTGACTGCTCATCCATCAAATGAGTACATTAGAGCAGGCCTGTTCAATATGTAGGCTGTGGCCCACTAGATGTTCACACTGGAATTATTTTCAGACAGATACATTCTCCTCCTTCCATTTATTTTCTTTATCCTTTATTTTTTACTACTCACTCAATTATCAGGAATTGTTTTATTTTGCACAGTAGCCTGCAAATGCAGGCTTTGCCCTACACCATCACTAAAATCTTTGACTCATCTCTCAATATTGTCATTGTACTGTTTTCTTTTGGTCTCAGTTTAGCAATTTTGGTGAACTTATATGACAGTTCTTACTGATAGACTGGACCAATTTGCTCCATGTGTGTAACCATTGACTGTAAATGAATTGTTGCAATATAGCTTTCAGGCATCCATCCCAGCTGAAATTGACATAACTGTCTTTACAGTGATGTTGCATTAGTGTTGGAGTATTTATCTCTTCATTATGGAAGAAATTAGCTGAAACACTATGTTGCTACTTCTCAATGCAAGCCAAAATCCCTGTATTTATGCTGTTTCTTGCCAGATGTAATAGTTTTTTAAAAATTTGAATCATGGCAATATAATGCACAGTTTCCAGTGATACCATCAAACTGGACATTTTAGGAAGCATTGAGAGGTAGTAAGCATTTATTTGGTTTAAGCCTAGACTTCAGACTCTCAGTTTGTCTACCCTCTTGAGTGATATTGTTAAGCTTACTGTTGTGTAAATGTTATTGCACTGTGAGCTATACTGTTCAGCAGGACATGTAAGAATTATTCTTTGAGAACTTCTGTGGGTGTAAACCTTTGTTGGGCAATATAGCTTACCAGTATATTCATGGTTGTTTTTCTGCTGATTAGAAAATGTCAACACAATTTACTGTAGACTATGCAAAGTTGAGATTTGTCCCTAACTTCCTCTCACATTTTCCTCTGGAACATAATGACACCCTGTTATCGTCAAAAGCTGTATTGTTGTCTGAGTGGTTAAGCAGGTAGACCTAGTACTATAACTGAACTGACTAACCTAACTGAGCCAAGCTACTGGAATGCATAGTGGCACGTCTAAAGACTTGGCATCATAAAGGCTCAGTGCTATTGCTGGCTGGGTCATTAATTAACTTAATGTCTCTGACAGTGGTTTTGGGAAGTATTCAGACCCCCTTACTTTTTCCACATTTAGATACATTACATGTACATTTACATATATTTAGAACTGTTGCTGTGACCCTGAAAATTGAGCTGATATGCATTCTGATTCCATTGATCATCCTTGATGTATCTGGAACTTGATTGCAGTTCACCTGTGGTAAATTCAGTTTATTGGACATGATTTAAAAAGGCACACACCTGTCTATATAAGGTCCCACAGTTGTCCATGAGGTTGAAGGAATTGTCCTTAGAGCCCTGAGACAGCACTCCACCAATCAGGCCTTTATGGTGGAGTAACTGGAGTGACCTGGCAAAAGCCACTCCTCAGTAAAAGGCACATGACAGCCCGCTTGGAGTTGGCCAATTAGCACCTAAAGGTCCCTCGGGCCATGACAAACAATATTCTTTGGGCTGATTAAATCAAGATTGGACTCCTTGGCCTGAATGCCAAGCGTTATGTCTGGAGGAAACCAAGCACTGCTCATCACCTGATCAGTACCATCGCTGTGCTGAAGCATGGTGGTGGCAGCATAATGCTATGTGGATGTTTTTCAGTGGCAAGGACTGGGAGACTAGTCACGATTGAGGAAAAGACAGATCTTTGAATAAAACGCTGCTCATGACCTCAGACTGGTGTGAAGAATTTACCTACCAACAGGACAACGACCCTTAGCACACTGGTAAGGCAATACAGGAGTGGCTGTGGGACAAGTCAGTTAATGTCCTTGAGATGCCCAGGCAGACCCTGGACTTGAATTCAATTAAACATCTCTGGAGTGAGCTGAAAATGGCTTGTCTATCCAACCTAACAGAGCTTGAGGATCTACCAATAAGTAGTGGAGAGGACTTGACATTGGCACCCGCCAAATGCGGGTAGAATTCGGCTGTGGCGTGTACCGCAGTCACTCTTATTAGCCACTTTGGCAGGTGGCATTCTATATATCTCTACACTGGGGTTTTCCTGCATTCAAAGCTCAAAGGCGACAGCCTTCCCAAAATTTCGCACCGCCTCTGTGTGTTGGCATGGTAAAACATGATTTTGCGCTCATATATAAAATACCAGCGAAACACTGCTCTAAAATGATGGTAGGAGGAAACTTTTTCCATATTGAGTGTTGCCAGGTGGGGTGTGTTTCCTGAACAATTGGGCAATTTTTAATGGGCTCGGGCGGGTCGAATTTTTTTTTTTCTGGAGTCTGTGGCAGAATACAGTTTACGGTTAATGAAATCTGGAAACCTTGCATACAGGACCACACGGGTCCAGACATCGCAGAGATGAGTAAAGTCGAAAAAACAAGTGGATCCTAGTTTTCTTTTACACACAAGCATGTCAAAATATTCCATTTAAACTTAACCTCAAACTACAACTAATCCGCATAACATTTTTTACAACTTTTCAGGTGACTTCTAGTAGCCTAGAATTACAGATTTGTTTTTAAAGAGAGATCGCGAGACAAACGAAGATGACTGGTGAAAAGACCATGAGATTAGGGTATGTACTATCACCAAAAACATTAGGCTATAATGCAATATATAGAGTAAAAAAAAAAAAAAAAAAAAAAAAATA
>JACXGI010015957.1:0-16644 GCA_016801175.1 Esox masquinongy | reverse complement strand
GGGGGGGGGCAACAGTTTGGGACTGTGACAAGTTTTAGCCATGAGAGCAGGCAAGGCCGAGAGGGGTGAAATGAGAGAGGGAGACCAGTAAGTATCTGGTGCTGTATGTGGGTCACTGAGGTTCTTCTCTCTCTTCCTCTTCTCTGCATCTCACAGCAGATCCCCCCCATATGGCCAATGAAAAGAGAACATCAATAACAAAGCATCTCAAGCTCTATAACTAGAGAGAGAGCGAGAGAGAGACTGAGAAATTAAAAACGCCTGTTCAAGGGCGGTTGTTTACACTTGTAATCTAGAACAATGTTGTCATTTTCACTGCATGGCTGGACTAATTTTTTTGAGATGATGAATATGTTAACTTACATGACAGTTGAGGAAAGGCTACACATGTTTTGTAAAGGGTTGTTCGTCGTGAGTGATGAGGTCCGTTTGTGAAGGAGGCAGACCCAGGCAAAGAAAAAAAATGTCAAAGAAAAAAATGTTTGGTATGAGGAGGAATGTGGAGTTGGCATTTAGCTTGATGTATGAAAAGGTAGTTGTCTGGGGATCCCCCTATTTACATGATTCACAGACATACACATACATACACACACTCACTAGCACTCAAAATGGGTGGGAAAATTGTTGTATAATTGTTATGGAACTCGAGGTAGTTGTGTTGTCCGACAAAAACAATCTTTTATGGGTCTCCCTCCTCTCCCGTCATGTCATGTGATTCTGTAATTCCAATGGAACATGACAGGGAAACAATACCCTCTCTCACAAATCCAATAAGCCAGGGCAGATCCCTAATCACACCCCATTCCCAGTGGAATACTTGGGTTTGATCTGGCTACTATACACATTTAACCTTAAAAAACATACATTTCAGAACACTGCCACCTAAAAGCTAAGAAAGTGATTTATATGAAAAAGACATGTCTGGGACCGTGTTTTAACTGCGGTCTAAGGAGCATGTATTTGCGCTCCTCAATAAGTCTCATTGACACTGTAAGTTGTCATGCTGTTCTATGGTCTTTCACAGGCGGACTGGAGGCACTCCAGAGGCTGATCCAAAGGATGTGCTGGATTATGCCAAATAAACTGTTCAAGGAAGGGGGAATAATGTAAAAGGTGATTTCAGAGTTGTTAAGATAGATAATCCCCGATAATACTTTTCCATCCACTTCTACAGAGGTTCTGAAGTTGGAAAGCTGTTTAAAGGCAAATACAAACTGAACATTGAACTGAACAGTGTTATGTTGTCACGGTTGTTGGTTATTGTTGGCTCACATTGCCTGTGCTATTCAGTGCACATTTGTCTATTGTGATTTAAATAAAGATGGCATTCTCCATTGAACATTAGCACTTATATAGAATGTAGAAACCCACCTGATAACATATAGAAGCTAACCTGATAACAAAGAAGCCAACCGGCTACTATTGAAGCCAACCTGTTAATACAGAAGCCTACGTTATAATGGCAGGCTGCAGATATGTTTGTGTAGTGAGTGTTTGTCTGGCGAGGAGTGGAGGTCAGGCCAGCTGGGAGTCACATGGCCTGATGTGGGTAGGTTGGTGTGTGGGGCTATTCAAAATGGTTCAATAGGATGGGGGAGTCAGGAGGAATGGATGCAAATCAGAGACATGGAAAAAGCAACACTCAAACAAGCCTGCAAGTGTTTTTTTTGAGTGTGCATGTTTGTGTGTTTGTTCATGTGAATGGCTGTGTGTGTGTGACTAGCTATCAAAGATCCATAGATACTGTGCATCAGTCGGATGGTTAGACCATCTTTGCTTGACCTATGAACTACTGTTTAACCCTAGTAAAAGTTTTATGTTACAGTCTGTATTAGCAGAGATCTGGACATATATTCCTTTGATTACATCTCAAAAGGCATTATCTGGTTTTGTTATGCTAATTTTCCTCATTCTGTTCCATATAAGGAATAATGATGGGACCATATTAACAAGTTCATTACATAAGGAATAGACCCTGTTTATTAAACCCAACTGAGAGAGGAATCTAGGGTTTTCATGATGATCATCAGGACCATTCTAGACCAGTGATCAGTAACCTTTTTCATGCCGAGGGCCAGCTTACTGTTTATCGTATCGGTACCCTAATAGATGTTGGCCTACCTACCGTCAAATAAGGGAGCACCCATGAGGCAACCACAGAGATGTTGAATCAAGCATATACTTTTGAAAGGCATTCGTATATTTCCCTTTTGCAGGCTACTTTGTTATTTTAACCATTGTTTTTGTGTATAGTTTTTTTTATGAGTTGGATTTATTGAGCTCTTGGAACAACTGATAGACACACTGAACACAGGTGCATTTTTAATGCTACATTTTGTTTGAGATGATTGTATCATAGACAATCTGTCCATCCTCCACACTAATAAGGAAAGCCTACATTATATTCCTGTAAATGGTTTTCCATGTTAGGCAATGAGCTATGCAACTTTATTGCAACCCTTTCTAACTATATTGTTTTACTTTATGTAGATCCTTGAACACACTCCTTTGCTTTCTTATATCTAGACACAGCCCTCATGATTTCATCAGCCATGTTTGCCTCATCTGTGAAGTTTTTGTCATGTCTTGTTTTAAAATCATGCTGTAAACTTGAGGTCTGACAAACAGTTTCTCAACAGAGAAGTAAAACAACCCGGGCCTTTAGTAAAACAAATCTATATTGATTTGTCCAAGTAGCAATAAATTAGCTGACATTTTTTTTCTGTGCTGATGCCAATTTGGTGTTGATCTTTATAAAATAATGAAAGAAGTCTTGCCAGCAACGAGTGCAGTTTGCAGTTTCGAATTTAACAGGGAAGGAAGAGGCAAGTTGAGAGGAATCAATTGCTGCAACATCAAGCTCCTTGGCTAATCAAGATTGAAGTGTCATGGGAACTACGGTCTTGCAGTGAAAACCAACGCAATTTCAATCCTGTCCTTCAGTTTTTACAAATGGTGAAAATAATTAGAAATTAAACAAACACACACTAAAACTAATTCAAAATAATAAATTTGACCTACTTAGCAATTATAATAAAACATATATTTTTAATAGTAATTTATTTTATACTGTATTCTAGTCCTTGATGTGCCAAATACCTTGTCATGCCACTTGTGCCTTAGGTTGTGGAGATTTTTGGGTCTGTGGGTAGATCACATTCCATCAGGATGTTTTATATTATGACCAAATTCCCACAACCTTTTGTTTATTGCTTTGACAGTCTATAAATGTGCTATAAATGAATGGTTTGGGGATTTGCACAGTAATGCTTAGAATGAAATATTAGGCTAACTAGATCTCATTGCTATCAAAATTATCCTATTATGGCTTAAAGCACCATAAAAAAGATGAATTTCCATATACTGTATCATGTACAAATCTCCATGCATGTATCCACACACACACACACACACACACACACACACACACACACACTCACACTCACACACACATATTTGGTATGCAAAACCACTGTCAGCCAAACTAAAACAAACCTGTGGTGGTACATAGAGGCATGACTATCTATCTGACTGCCTGTCTGAGGGACTGCGACCGTGGCTCCATTTTCAGATTGTTTCTTGAGACTCCTGCTGTGTCAAGTGTCCATTCTGTTTGAGCTGTGATGGGAAAGCTGTGAAGAAACCCTGGGAACAGAGAAAAGACAGGCAGAAAGGTCCTCAAACAGAGAAAAGACCGGCGGAAAGGTCCTGAAATAGAGAAAAGACCGGCGGAAAGGTCCTCAAACAGAGAAAAGACAGGCGGAAAGGTCCTGAAACAGAGAAAAGACCGGCGGAAAGGTCCTGAAATAGAGAAAAGACCGGCGGAAAGGTCCTGAAATAGAGAAAAGACAGACAGAACGGTCCTCAAACAGAGAAAAGACAGGCGGAAAGGTCCTGGAACAGAGAAAAGACAGGCGGAAAGGTCCTGAAACAGAGAAAAGACAGGCAGAAAGGTCCGTTTTGGAACACGTGACAACTGTGGAACAACAGTTTTGTTTCTATAGCTCAAGCGCTGGCACTATTCTGCTCTGTGTAACTAAAGCCTCTGGCCAACATAGCAGTTTAATGTAATAGTATAGCGTTCCATATGTTTATTTGTTGACGTGTACAAAAAACGAGATGATAAAAATCATATATCGTTTTGTTTTAAACAAACACACCTGTGTCTGATACTGGCAAAGCAAGGACTAAGAGAACGGCCAAGACAGCTCCAAATGCATTTCCATTGCATTTATCTAACCGGTTAATGGGATGATGTTTCAGACAATAATGCCTAACCATGTGGTGTCATTGTGCGCCGTAGGTGTTGGAGAGCTTTAAGATCATGGACTACAGTCTTCTCCTGGCGGTGCATGTCCTGGACCAGAGTCCCAAGGAGGGGTGTGAGCCGGGCCAGGCAGGGGGGGACGGCAAGCGACCAGTGGCCCAGAGGGTCCTCTATTCCACCGCCATGGAGTCTATTCAGGGCGATGGAAAGGCCGCTGAGGCCCACACCACAGATGACACGTGAGTCAGCCACAGTCATACTTCTCCTAAACACTGAAAGATAAGCACACACACTGTGATGAATGGTGACTCAAAACCTTTTCTGGAGTTTTTAGCCGTTTTCTAGTAACTGTTTATCTGTCTCATAAATCAACTGGGATGAAGGCTTTCCCCCTCTTCTTTGAAGTACTGCTTCAACTGGGTCATATTTAAAAGCTTTCTTGCATGCACAACTCGCTTCAAGTCCCCCCACAGCATTTTGATATCACTGAGATCTCGGCTTTAACTCTGAAATTCCATAGCCCTCCATTTCTTCTTTTTGAGCCATTCTGTTGAGATTGACATGACCATAATGCAACCGCCTCCATGCTTTACGGTTTTGTATGAGATTTTTCCTGTTCAAAGGCACTGTTTTATTTCTGCCATGCATGGCGTCTGGCGTTGCAGCCGAACTCCACCTTTGACTCATCTCTCCAGTGCCCACTGTTCCAGTAATTTGGGTCATTACAAAGGTGTTGTTTGGCAAACGTCACTTGTGTCCTGATATACATTTTTGGAGGCTTCTTCCTTCATGACCTCCCACGCAGGACAGGTGTGTGCAGTTTCTTGCTGATAGTTGACTCATCCACTTCAACATTGACTGTGGCAAGAGAAGCTTGTAGATCCCTTGGCGTTACCCTTGGGTTCTCCAAGACTTCTACGAGCATCTTCCAGTCAGTTCTTGGGCTGAATTTGGTAGGACGATTTGTCCAACGTAGATTGCAAGTGGTCTGTACTTTTCTCCATTTGTAGATGATCCATTGGACAGTGCAATGATGTACTTCGAATTGCTTGAAAATGGCTTTGTAACCCCTCCTAGAGTCATGAGCATTACTGATCTTCTGAGGGCCTTCTTGGCATGTCTTACCACACACCCACATGGGTAAGACCAGACCAGGTCTCTAATCTACATGGAAGGCTGGATTTTCCCAAGTTACTCTAATGATTTTGAAATCATTTGCACCTGTTTCGGTGCACCTGATTCTAATTTTAGCCATTTTATGTGATGGTAAATGTAGGCGTATATTACCTCTTCCACAAAAGGAAATTGCTTTTCTGTTCATTTTAATTGCATTTAGGTTTCATTGTTACATTGTGTGATTTCTTAAATCGGGTTGCCTCTTAATAAATATAAAATTTATCTTAAACATTTACATGTCCAAATGTGTAAAAACAAACTAGATAACTTTCCAGGGGGTGTACTTACTTTTTCTCATTACTGCATGTCTGAAATGGGTTAGCTTCTTAAACCCAGCCTAGCTTGTCACTAGATTGTCCAAGGAGGCCAGACGAGATTGTAGGTGTGGCCTTACGAGACTAGAAATGGGTATAATAGGTTGATTTCAATCACTCACTCAAACTGTGAAATACATGCAAAACTTTCTAAAGCATTCACACTGTCAAAATCCAGATATTCCTGACTGAATAGATTCTGAGACTGGATATGCTGTATTTCAGGATGGGTGGAATTCCTGCCAAATCCCATAAAGAAGAGAAGCTGCTAATTTTTCTCGGCATCATTGACATCCTGCAGTCCTACAGGTATAAGACAACATCACTGGCATACATCTATTTACTATTACATGCACACCATAAAATTCTGGAATTCAAACTTGTCACGTTGTAGGAGTGGAGTAAGTAGAGCGAGAATCAGCAGGGAGAGTGAAAGAGAAGGGAGAGGGAGAGAGACTCTTCAATGTGACAAGCTTCTGGCATCAGAGAGGGAATGTTTGTCTTTTGTTCCCATGTGTCTTTCTCAGCATCTGAAAGCTGACTTCAGTCTGTCAACTGTCTGTCAATATCTTGGCTGGGTGTTTACATAATTAACACCCTGTAATGGATAGCTTCCGATTTTTCCCTATTAACTTTTCAATCCTATTCCCAAGGCTGCCCTAATATTAAAGTCAGTATCGCTGCGATTCCTGTTCTATTTTTGTGTGCCAAGAGAAAGAGGACTGTTGTTTTATTGTTGTATAACAAGCTACATTTGTAACAAGGCGTTTCGTTTTTACCTTCAGATTCATTAAGAAGTTGGAACACTCGTGGAAAGCCCTGGTCTACGACGGCGTAAGTTGATATGCTGGAAATCTGATACGTGTCCTTCTGAATAAGCCCCATTCATAGGTTACATTCTTATTAATCAAAAATATCCCCCTCCAAGAAAGCTTCATTGTCTTCTATTCTGCCCGCAGGACTCCGTCTCCGTGCACCGGCCTGGTTTCTACGCCAACCGATTCCTCAAGTTCATGAGCACCTCGGTATTCCGGAAGACTCAGAGTAAGTCTGCTATCTCATCTTCCTTGGTCCTCTATGACAGGGCCACCTGTATTTATGATTGGACTTTCGACTGGCATGCCAACATTTTGCTGACCATGGGACTAACTATTAAGTAAAGCCTACAATAACACTGTCAATTTAGTCAACTGTGAACGGTTTTAAATTGTATTTTCCTACCAAGTATTTGTTAACTGCTATGTCAGGTGATTTTGCCATGCCTATGATTAGGCACTTGAGGTCATTATGCTACAGTTATGTCTTGATGTAATAAAACATGTTATAGCATAACTGTTGTTAACCTAGTACTGGCTATTGAACAAAACAGAACTGAACACTTCAGTAATTATGGAAAAATGGCTTTGTTGGAGACCAAAATACAGCTGTGTTGTATGACAGTATACATTGAGATGAAGTGATTGTTTTACCAGTGTAATATCTACAGAACAAGTTAACTGATCCAGTGACAAAGCTCCATTCATACCTTCCTCCAACATGTGTCCTTACTACTTAAATCTGATCAAATGTGATAGTAGATATTTAAGTGGTGGTGGCTATTAAGGATTACAGTTTTGGGTGGCAATAGACCACTATCAGCTTCAGGAACCATCTAACATCAAGTTTTAAAGTGCTGATATTGTCCTACCCTCTGTCTCCTGTAAGCCTACGAACATATTATACTCACTAGTATGTGATCATCATGACCAGGTTGATCTCATGGGCTGAAGGTTCTGACTCGTTGAATGTTTCATGGAAAGTTGAGACTTAGCAAGGTAATGTAACAGTGTAGAACGCTGATATTAGCAGTGTAATGTAACAGTGTAGAACGCTGATATTAGCAGTGTAATGTAACAGTGGAGAACGCTGATATTAGCAGTGTAATGTAACAGTGGAGAACGCTGATATGAGCAGTGTATTGTAACAGTGTAGAACGCTGATATTAGCAGTGTAATGTAACAGTGGAGAACGCTGATATTAGCAGTGTATTGTAACAGTGGAGAACTCTGATATTAGCAGTGTATTGTAACAGTGTAGAACGCTGATATTAGCAGTGTAATGTAACAGTGTAGAACGCTGATATTAGCAGTGTATTGTAACAGTGTGGAACGCTGATATTATTTCTCCCCGGTTGTTGAAACCCTGGTCTCTCAACTACACTGCTAACTGACTTCACCACTATGCCAATCAGGGGTCCAGAATACTGATACTATTAACATGGTTTCCTTCGCTTCGCTCCAGCTGGAATATAATGGGGGGAGAGGATTTCATTCCCTGTTTCAAAGTCACAATGTGAATGTCTGGGGGACACTTATGTAATGATCATTATGCATTAACAGTTTGATAATTGTCATCTAATTTGGGGCAGACGCTCCGAGCTTGAATATGAACGATAATGGGTTGCAATCAGGATAATTTGTTCCCTCCATCTCTCCTTCTTTCTCTCCCCTAACCAACCACCCACTCTCTCCCCAATCCACCCACCTACCAACCCACTCTCTCCCCAATCCACACACCCACCCACCCACCCTCTCTTTCCCCTACTCACTCACCCACTCTCACCCCTACCCACCATCATAGCAATTCGGTTCTCCCCCTCTAAAAGGACACGTACATCTATCCCTGCTCTGAAGTCGTCCTCCCAGGAGATCCTGTCTTCTCAGAAGGAGGAGAACGAGGAGGAGAGGAGGGACCGACTAGGAGGAGCACGCAGTCTGGCCAGTCTAGATGGACAAGGTAGAACACCAACACACTATCATCAATCCTCCTTGTATTTCCTGTTGGAGCTGGAGTCAAAAGCAGAGCAATCACTTTTACACCCCAGATCGGTCATGTTCTTTATTTTTGGATTGATGGGCATTTTAGAACCACTTGGTCCCCATAAAGTGGTTTTTCAGTAGCACCATAAAACAGTCTTACCCAATGACAGTCCTCAGTGAAATGTTGCCTCACCCGAACAAAAGTCAATCATGCTATTAACACCTAGCGCTCGTAACTCTTCTGCCGATATCTCACTGTGTCTCTGTGTGTGTCTGTGGTTTTACTTTGTTGTGAGGGTGAGAATATTTGGCAGCTTTTTTGGGCTTTGGTTTTGTTTAAAGTTGATGTAATTGTTTGGTGTTAGGTTTTTAGGTTTACATTGTTTTTATGATACTCAGTACATTCTTGTGTGTGTGTGAGATAGAAACCCCCTGTCCTTTTTTTCTCGTAGGGAGACGTTATTAGGTCCTGACTCTGTATGGCTGACTGGCTTAAAATCAAGCTCCTGTCAGCAGTAGCCACTCAGCTTCATGACTCCATGACCTTCCTCTGGGGTAACACCACTATTGGCCAATGTTAGTGGAAGAGATGAGGGTGGGAAATTGTGAATAAGAGACAGAAAGAGCTCTTGGTTGCAACATCATGTTTTTAGTTGATAGGAAATCCTCTTTTACCTTTTTTTAACTAAACAACTCTGTAGTACTTGACATTACAGTCGGAGGCCAGTTCATTAGGTAAAACTATACAGTTTAGGGTCTCCTGACATATTGTTATTGTTCTTTTAAGGCTTTTATTGTCATTAGGAATTAGAGGGAATCAGGTAAAGGGGAGACATAGTGGTGAAGGCTAGAGACGGGAATTCAATCCTGAAAAAAACTGTCTGAACGTGTTGTTTGTCACACAATTCTCTGTAAACCGAGAAACTTCTGTGTCAAAACCCCAGGAGGACAAGGTTTTCTTTGATTCTGGGACTGTCACGATACCACGCTCAATGTCGCCTAGGTCACTCGTTTTGGGCAATGTAACATTTAATAGAACGAAAACTGGATGCCTCAGAGCCTGTCTGGCTGATTTATTTAGCAAGCAAAGTGACTCACTGTCTGTAGGAGCGATCCAGTTCTGTGAAAAGAGTAGGGCACCTGATTGTTTTCTACGGGGCCTGTGTTCAACCATCTCTACATTCCATAAACATATTCACATTGGACTGTTTTCAACAAATTCCAATTGTAGTCGCACCTTTGGATTGGTTAGCAAAACCTATTTTGGGGAGAGAATTTTGGGGAGAGAAGGGACAATTGCATAATGATTTTATTATACTGCATTATCTCATCTAATTACGGTAAACTAAATAAAACAAGTATGTTCTGTCCTGGGGCTCTGACATCAGGTTGGACCTAGATCATGTTTTCAAATGAATAGTACAGCATAAGCACTAGCCATGTCATGTCTGCATGCTATTTGTTTTTTTTTCTCCAAAAATTCTGTAAGACAAACTAAGGTAATTGATTAAATCAATGAAGGCATCATGAATAAGGTCATTGGTTTGTGTATATTTTACAAATCATGACTGTGTGTATCTCTGAGTGGCTAAATTAGGATTTGAGAAGGGTTGTCCTGCTCTTTTGTCAAATTTGTGTTGCATTTGTGCAGTGTTAGGTAATGGTGTTATTGCCTACAGTTTTCTTAGCATTTGGTTTTCACAGTTTTCCTGCTATAGTTTTTCTATATATTGTGAGTGTATATTTCAGCTCCTCTTAATGAATCTGCAACTCAACAATCCGTTTGAAATTTTAAACCGTGCGTGCTGTCTATTGTCATTGTGATTTGGCCTACACTTTATCCACATTTGTCTCTTACTACATGATAGTGGAGAGGCGCACAAAATAATGCCTCATAATATCTGTTTATTAGATTTGATCAACCCAGCTCACGTCTGAACCATAGATGTCCCTGCCAATTGAATCCCTGATCTCTCACGGAGGTAATGGCTTTGTGTCTGTGTTATTCCCAGTGTTTGGCTCGTACCAGCGTCCTGACCTAGTGCCGGCTACCCCATCCTTCTATGAGGGCTCCTCCATGGGAACTGTCTCCTCCTCTTCCATCTGTGCCAACTTGGAGAGCCAGTCAGAAGACAGGTACCCCTCTACTTCTGTTCCCCCCTTCCTTCTACCTGTGGACTGCCACTCTACTTCTACATGGCCTTTTTTTATCAGTCAGTTATATTTATATTCTTTTGTAAATATTGGCCACAATGATTTTGACCTGGGACAGGTGAGTAAACAAATAATCTAATCAATAACTGAACCAACAAACCCTCCAGATTAGATCCTAACTCTGAGCCTTCATTTTGCAGCCTGATTGGTCTTGTCCCCTTCCCAGGCACGTGTCTGTAGCCCTCAGTTGTTCTGTCAATGTGTTTCATGAATAATTAACTTGAGGCTTTCAGAAGGTCAGATTAAGGGGCATTGTTTAGAACAAAGATTGTAATTTGCTGTCAGGGTGTCTTCTTCCGTGCACGTACATACAGAACCCTATTCATCTGTCAGTGATGGACTTGTGCTCTGAGGTGAGTGTGTGTGTGTATGTCACTGTTTAAGAGGTGTAAGGCAATAACATGCCATAAAATGGTAAACACATTCCTGAATTCAAGCAAGTCATGTGTCTGTTGACTGAGGAAATGAACGTTTCAGATTTATGCTAGCGCCCAGTGCCACCTGCTGTTCACGGAACAGACTGTCTCAGCATCCCCTGCCCTAGACAAATTAATATCCTGTTTGTGAGTTCTTAGATGTCAGCTTCCCTTAGAGAGACCTCAACAGCCAGACACCAGACAGCAATACCCAGCAAGACTGTTTCCTTTACAGCCCCCGAGGGGGTTCAGGTGGCGCCTTTTTGATGTTCGAATTGTTTGATTTGCAGTGCATTCAGCTACACCATCTGCATGTTCTGTTATGTCAGTAGTTTCCTAACTTTGTTGTGTTGGGAGACGTTGTGACCCACCTTAGGCATCTTACATTGTTTTGATTCACTGACTTAAGAAAAAAACACAACTGGCTCTCATCCAGGCACTTCCTCCAGGCCACCCACACACAGGTTGGCACTCAAGCTTCACTTGGCAAGGACTGTTGTCTGCTATAGCTTGGTTTCAACCATATGTCCCTGTGGACCCTGGACAGAAATAGTGCACTATGGTCAAAAGAATGGCACTACAAGTAGTTTATTGGGGGCCATTAGGGTCTCAGTGTTTCTCTTGTGTTCCTTTAGAGATGACATGGCCTCTAGCTCCACATTCACCCTGGAGGACAGCGCTATATGTATGACCTCAGAGCAGAGCACCATGGACATGGACCGAGATGACGGCTCAGTACTGGACGTCTACTTAGTGAGTACTGACTCACCCTGTACGCCACATGGTGCATTTCATTTGAGAAGTGCTGGAAAACGGCTCGATTTCAGGAATACGGTGCTATTTTAGAGGCTTCTACAATACCCGGTTCTATAGCTGCTCATTTGTTCAGGATCAAAGGGTTTGGATGCATGAGATTTTAGCTCTTTAAGAATAAACACACACATCCCTGCAGTAGGAGCAGATCAGTCAAGTGTGTACATTAAACTGCATATATGCTGTACTTACACTGAACTTCCTCTTTGTTTTTAGTGAAAGGGACTGCTCACAGACCACCATTTCCCCCACCATCTTTTGTCACTCATCTGGCAATCTCTACACTCCATTGGTCAGGGCTACTTTGACTCCACCCCCAGCGCTGCTAGATCGACTGCCACCTGTTGCCAAAAAACAAAGGACTGAGATGCTCACACCTGATAGGTTGAGGGACTAAACAAAGACGCCAATAGAATCGCAGTGATGGACATCCATTGGAATTACATGACCTTCCATCATTCATGATCAATATCATACCTAGCCGCTTCCTAGAGCATGTCAGACAAGTCCAACCAACTGTTTTTTGTAAAAAAAAAAAGGCCAATTATTTAGAATATAGAAAATCAAAATGTCTTTGAATGTTTATTGCTTTCCTGCTGACCAGAAGAAAGTGATTTAAAGTCATTGCACTTGCTTCGTAGTAGCTGGTTGGATGATGGACGTTTACAGTGACAACAGCATCTTGGCCACTGCAGTAGTGTGATGATGCCACGGAGAACACAAGGTCAACATGTATGAGCCTGGATTCATGTGTGGAACAGATTCATTCAAAAGCACGTCACAGCCAAGCTTTGAAGACTCACTGGCTGGTATGTTGAAGGTATCCAGCCAGTCAAAGCCTTGCTACTCATTCAGATAGGACTTCAGGAGCAGTTTGAAGGCAGCGGGGTTTAGGGCTGCTGTAGAACAGGGAGGAGACTGGGGTGTTGCTCCTCTATCTCCAGCTCCATGGATGAAGCACAGAGCAGAAGGATGACAACACACTCACTCCTGTCAAATCGGCACTTTGGATGTTTTGATTACTGTATGTAATAACTCTTTCTCAAACGTCAGGCTTAGGTGGGTTGCCAAACCTAGACAGTTTTGAAGTAGTGATATGCACATTTTTACATTATGCACACTTACGTCATTACTAAGGACCTGGATAGATGCACAATAAACGGACTATGGCAGATGACACCTCACCCTGAAGACCATATCAAACTGGCTCAAAGAATTCTGAATTCCATGATTACACCAGTCAATTGAGACCATTTATTACATGAATCTCAATAAATATACTGTTTGCTGAAGATAAATATTTTAATCACTGAATGTAAAGACAATGTGTATTTATATATATATATATATATAGAAGAGACTCCTATAAATAAAAAAAACTGCTGAAAAAAACAGATTGCCATGTTTCACTTAGAAGGGCTGTTTAAGACAGCTGTCTGAAAGGAGGATCCAGAGGGACACAACATGTGGTCATAACTACTGTCATGACACAGTAGAAAGTCAGCTCATTTCTGGTAGTGTATAATTTTAATTTACAGAACATTGCCCAATTGCATTACATTTAGTGCAAATGATAACACTTTAGATATATATAACTTAAATATACAAAGCGTGTCCATTCCTTAAAGACAATTAAAAATTGCTAAACGCATTCTTCAGATTGGATTCTTTGAACTATGATCCCTTTAGGCTGAAAAGAGGATTCTGACGACAGCCTTAGCGACTTGTTCATTGAAAAATCACAAGTTTAAACAAAATCAAAAAAAAAAATAGAAAAGAAATTGAGGTAACACAACCTTGTGACATGTGGACAACCTGTGTAGTGGGACTCTAACTGCACCACTGGTCCTGTGATACTGTAGTAGAATGAAGCCTCCTAGGGCTCAGTAGGTGGGTGCTTGGCTCCAAGGCATTATGAAAAGTTCAAAGACGGGGAGATGTGTTGGTATGTAAAAGGTCATGTGATCCAAATAACCCCTCTATCCCATAAGCCTTTTAAGCCTTTTAAGCCAACAAAGGTGTTCCATTTGAACATCTAAAGCTGTGCTACACTGTAAACTAGCCATATAGCTTGTATGTTAATTGGACAAGATGCAGTGGGGACAAACAGTAGAGACAAACATTTGATACCAGTGTTTATGGGTCACATTCAACAATCTCAGCCATCCATACTGTCAATTCTTCGTTGTCATCATAAAGATTACTTAGAAAAATAGAGACAAGTTTTGTATCTCTTCCAGTTCGCCAATCCCATGTTTTTTCTTTCAAGCCGTTAACAATCAATTCACATTACATACACTGGTAAATTAATTCTGTCTCTGTACAATACATCCATAGTGCTTCTTTACAGCTATATTGATCTACAAATCTAGAGATTTTAGCCTAAGGGAGTGTAGAAAGCTTCCCCTCCTCAGACAATCAGCCCGGCCGTCACTAGAGGGACTAGACCAGAGGAAGGCTAGCCATTCTCACTACGCCACTGTATGCTTCTTTCTTTTTCCTAGGAAAATTAGCAGCATGAAAAGAAGCTTTGATGATGACTGTTAAAGCTAACAAACAAGTATAGTCAAAAATAATGTAATAATTGGAAATGTACAAAACAATTTACAAAAAGCAGAGTTGGTTCTGTCGATTCAAAAATCGCCACAGACATTTTTAAACGTATATACAAATCCATATCCATGGACAGCTGGACAACGTTCATTTCTGGGGCTCAGGTGGCTGGTAACTACAGATTGAATAAACCAATCAACACATTTCATCTGGAACATTCTGGATGGTGGTATCATGGGTAATGTAGTTCGTGGGAGCCCCTTGGGAAATGTAGCCATGTCTCTTCAGGACAAAAAGGTGTTTTTGCCTCCCAACACCTGAGAGAAGGAAGAGGTGAAAAGTAAAAACACAAAACTCAAACATGGTGGACAATGACCGCGTTGCCATGCACCCCACTGTCAGCTTAATAACCATGAGACTGTTGGATTCTGTTTTTGAGTGGAACCATATTCAAATGTTATGTTCTAAATCAGTTGCGCCGCCCCTGGCCCAACCAGTATAATTTAATAAATGTTGGATGTCTATGCAGAGATGCAAACTGTTCAGGGTTGCAATAGGCGCAGAAGCAAGGGAAATAATCAGTATGGTTTCGGTCAATTGGCTTGTTTTCAGGGTATTGTTGTAACAGTACCACACCAAGCATCGTTACACCTAGTTTAGCCTTCTGTTTGCTCCGCGACCTGGACACCAGTTCCATTTCTTCCTATATAGTCACTGCATGTGCTACACAACAACATGTCCCTGATATTCCTCTAATCATTACAACACACTAAATTCAACTTCACACTGTTGTCTGTGCAACTAGGCTCCTGAAAACTAATTCTCTCATATCCAGTGTGCTGGCGCGGATCTGACAGAAATAACATCCTAATCATCTGCATGTTGTTGTGGTAGTAAATGGCCAACACTATATAACCATCCTTTAGTTTTTAGATACATTTACACTTTCCCTGCCTTAAACACCCTACTTCTCTCTCTCAGACAAACATCCTCTCACATAACCCACACACACACCCCTCTTAACTTGCTTCAAAAACTATTTAGGAAACACCAGAAAAACACAGTAGATTAGAACACCATTGCTTATACATACTGTGTATGCCCTGCTTTTAATACAAATCTGTTTGTGTGTGTGTGGCCCAACATCCCATGTCTATCAGGAATCAGAATTTGTGCCTACCGTATTGTTTTTGACTGATGGTTTATATAATTAGATGTAACATGTAATTATATAAACGTGAATATGTTATAGTGTAGCTGCATGACCTTGGCTACAGACAACTAGGTTTTCAGTTCAGCTGTACCACTTCTCCTTTATGGCACTTCAGGGACGTATAACGCTGGCCTGTGCTCATGCTTCCACTAGACTAACTGAAAACACATATATACTCCTTTGAATCTTGTACATGCAAATTGAGCCAGGTCGGGGATGCGCAGCTGATAACACAATATATACCATGCTAAGTGATGTGAGAGACTGATCAACAACTACAGGAAGCGTTTGGTCGCAGTGCGAAACCATGGGAATTTGGTAGTTGCACAAGTTTGCTAATTAAAGATGCAGTCTTGGACTTTTGCATTTAACTACATTTTTAAACCTACCATTTTGGTCTGAATGTGTAATATGTGGAATCTATAAGTACAATCCATATATAAGTACAATCCCTATTATAAGTCAGTCATGAAATTCCAAGTTTACAAACAGGTGGTTTTGATGACACAGGGAACAAATCGGCACATGCATGAAATAGCACACACTTTCTGGGGACTCTTTTCACTCCGCAACACCAATTTTACAACCAGTGGCTAAAAATCCCAGATTGAATCTTCAATTAAATAAGTATACAAATGTTGTGTTATTCAATAAATATTAGGTTTTGGTTGAAGATCTGAAAATAAAATGATTTCAAAAGATGTTGTTCTCGTGCAAAATGCTCAACCTTTTAGTCTCTGTTCTAAATACAAGTACACAATCTTATTGGATAAGATGGCTAGGATTGTTACATGTGAGGTCTAATAAGTTGATCAGATTGTTACCTGTGAGGTCTAATAAGTTGATTGAGATTGTTACCTGTGAGGTCTAATAAGTTGAT
>JACXGI010015956.1:6199-16751 GCA_016801175.1 Esox masquinongy | reverse complement strand
TCAAGCAACGTGGATTCTGTGCCTCTCCTCTCTTCCTCCAGACTCTGGGACCTTGATTTCCAAAGGAAATGCAAAATTTACTTTCATCAGAGAACATAACTTTGGACCACTCAGCAGCAGTCCAGTCCTTTTTGTCTTTAGCCCAGGCGAGACGCTTCTGACGCTGTGTATTGTTCAAGAGTGGCTTGACACAAGGAATCCGACAGCTGAAACCCATGTCTTGCATACGTCTGTGCGTGGTGGTTCTTGAAGCACTGACTCCAGCTGCAGTCCACTCTTTGTGAATCTCCCCCACATTTTTGAATGGGTTTTGTTTCACAATCCTCTTCAGGGTGCGGTTATCCCTATTGCTTGTACACTTTTTCTACCACATCTTTTCCTTCCCTTCGCCTCTCTATTAATGTGCTTGGACACAGAGCTCTGTGAACAGCTAGCTTCCTTAGCAATAACCTTTTTTGTCTTGCCCTCGTTGTGCAAGGTGTCAATGGTCGTCTTTTGGACAGCTGTCAAGTCAGCAGTCTTCCCCATGATTGTGTAGCCTACAGAACTAGACTGAGAGACCATTTAAAGGCCTTTGCAGGTGTTTTGAGTTAATTAGCTGATTAGAGTGTGGCACCAGGTGTCTTCAGTATTGAACCTATTCACAATATTCTAATTTTCTGAGATACTGAATTTGGGGTTTTCATTAGTTGTCAGTTATAATCATCAAAATTAAAAGAAATAAACATATCAGTCTGTGTGGAATGAATGTATACATTATACAAGTTTCACTTTTTGAATGGAATTACTGAAATAAATCAACTTTTTGATGATATTCTAATTTTATGACCAGCACCTGTATACTGTATATATCATATCCACCTACCTCATGTACATTACACCTGCACTAAAATTTATTCATTCCAGCATTGTTTGCACTCTGCTATATATATAGATCACATCCACTGTCATTATGTAAATAATAATACCTGCACAATAATATTTATTTCCAGCACCCTTTATACCCTGCTCATTGCACTACTGTCTCACCAGTCTTACTATGTTGTTGTTTGGTTTATTTTGTGTATTTATGTGTACTGTATTTTGCAGTTGGTGACTTGTTGAGTGTCCTTTGTTTAAGTCTTTTATGAGTTAGCACATCGTGAGTCTGTATAATCCAGAGTCAAATTCCTCGTATGTGTACACATACCTGGCGAATAAAGCTGATTCTGATTCTGAAGGCAAGAGAGCTAGCCTACATTCCCAACCGCAGATGAAGGCAAGAGAGCTAGCCTACATTCCCAACAGTAATTAGTGAAGTACAGTATTGGGAAGCATCTTACCCAAACTATTTTTGGGGGGCAAAGAATTCTTGCTGGGAGGCAATGCCCCTGTGCCATCGGATCTGTATACATGATTAAAGGAATAATACATAAAAGGCAACAATACATAATATAATACAATAGTACATATAATATATAGAGGGCAAGACTAAAATGGAAAAAACTTAAGACAACTAAAATTATGTAAAATCAAATCAAAGTAATATAATAAGAAGTTAAGAGAAATTGAATGAAACCAACAACAGATTAAAACACAGTAAGAGGACGTTAAAAATAAGTAAAGAGTGGACTTGACAAAAACCAAGGGACAACCTCAGACTGAACTAAAAGCAAGAGAAAAAGGTGGGTCTTTAAATTTGATTTAAAATTGCAATGGTGGAACAGGACTTAATGTGGGATGGGAGACTATTCCAGAGCATGGGAGCAGCAACAGACAGAACTAGGCTACCCCATCCTTCCTGGAGGGGTGGGTTCTTGCTTCTTCCAAATATACCAAATAGTTTATTTTGAAAGACCAAACATCTTGCCCATGTCTATGATCTGATGTTTTAATCCTTAATATAATTGATGCAACTGTTCTTTACTCTTATTTACTCTATTTCCATTACATTCATGTTCACAGTAGCAGAGGATTTTGAAAATGATGCATAAAAGAACAAATTGGTGCATAGAAATTCACCAGAATGCAGGGAATGAAGCATCTGACACTCTCGTTGGGGAGGACCCCCAGACCCCGCTTCATTTGTGTCCCCTGGGTTTGGGGCTGCTTATTTTTCCACATTGAAGGTGGCAACCCTAATCTAACCCCACGACGCAACTGACTAGATAACGATATGTTGTTGACTTGCACAGTTGCATTTGGTTCATTCAGTATCAGTCTTGCACATCTAGCTAGTGTTAGTGGTTATACAATTGTGCTCATAAGTTACCCTGGCAGAAATTGTGCACTTTTGGCATTGATTTTGAAAATATGACTGATCATGCAATTTTTTTAAATTTTATTTAAGGATAGTGATCATATGAAGCCATTTATTATCACATATTGTTTGGCTCCTTTTTAAATCATAATGATAACAGAAATCACCCAAATGGCCCTGATCAAAAGTTGACATACCCTTGAATGTTTGGCCTTGTTACAGACACAAAAGGTGACACACACAAGTTAAAATGGCAATTAAAGGTTAATTTCCCACACCTGTAGCTTTTTAAATTGCAATTAGTGTCATCAAGCCACTCTGGGGAGATCTCAAACGTGCGGTTCATGCAAGACGAACAAAGACTTTGCATGACCTGGAGGCATTTGTCAAGACAAATGGGCAGCATATACCACCTGCAAGAATTCGGGGCCTCATAGACAACTATTACAAAAGACTGCATGCTATCATTGATGCTAAAGGGGGCAATACACAGTATTAAGAATTAAGGGTATGCAGACTTTTGAACAGGGGTCATTCCATTTTGTTCTTTATTGCCACATTTTGTTTTATGATTGTGCCATTCTGTTATAACCTACAGTTGAATATGAATCCCATAAGAAATAAAATAAATGTGTTTTGCCTGCTCACTCATGTTTTCTTTAAAAATGGTACATATATTACCAATTCTCCAAGGGTATGCAAACTTTTGAGCACAACTGTAATTGCTCATTGACAATAATGAATGGAGGATGGCATTCTCAAAGCAAAGTTTATATTTTTGGATACATTTCTTTAGGAAATATTATTTCTTAAGACAACAGTCAATCTTATGACAATAAAACATATACCATTATATGTATTGTAACAAGGATACTCCAGTATGTAATTACTAATTTGCATTCATGGGGATTTAATAAATACAGAGTATTTTGTACAATCATACTGACAACATGATGTCAAACAAAGGTTCATAACAAAAAATTATAATTATAATAATAAAAGCAATATTAATAACCATACAGTATATTTTATGTTATGGTCTACTCTCTAAGAAATAATCCTTAGTTCCTGATGACTTGGAGACATATTAATTTAGGAGTTCATTGACGGGCCATAATTTGGTAGTGGTGGCAAAGAGGATGGTCGTTAAAACACGTTGCTGAAAAAAGCAGAACGGAGAAGCAGGGTAATGTCACATGATTGATGGATTTTTTTCTGCAATTAAGTAACAGTATCAAATCAATGATTCAGGTAGTGTAGAAGTCAGCAGAGATCACTACAGTATAGTTCATGCATTTAGTAACGTAAACACTTTGAATATTAGGGAATGTCATTCTAAAAATACTGCAAAGGAACTTAAGTGTTCACCTATTTCCTTGAGGTTTGGTGTGAGGGACATTGAAAAACATTGTGAGGGGACATTGACAAAAGCTACAGTAGGAGGGAAACAAAGAGAAATACAAACACATTATATTAAGGGTTACTCTTGATAAAAAGATCCAATATTCCAGTTTGTTTTAAACTTAAAGTATCATGGGAATCCTTCTCAAATTACCTGTGAGAGCCAGAAGTGCACTGAGTCTTGTGCAGTAGATATAATTCTATCTCTGATTGGATGTGTGATGAAAGGTTGACAAGTGGCGACCAATACTTGCCAAATAAAAAGTACATACACTTCTAACAAACAAAAGATGTAGATGGACCATGATGTTGGTGTACTATCACTCTGTACTTACACACATTCTAAGGACTCACACATGCATACAGTTTCCTTTTATAACGACTAACGTTAGCACGATGTGCAAGAGTCATCCTGAATGAACCGAATGCAGCTGTGCAAGTCAACAACATACCGTTATCTAGTCAGTTGCGTCATCGGGTTAGATACCTTCATTACTTTAGTTAAGCTACAGTAGCCTACTAGCTGGCTAGCTAGCCAACCATATGTAGGCTGACATAACTAACTGTGCTTAAGTTAGTTGCCTGAAGTCTTAGTTGCCTTAAGTTAGTTGCCTGAAAAAACACGCTCGGTGTTGTATTACCCATTGATGATGCAGTCAAATATTGTTATACAAATAAACGTTACACTCACATTTCAGGAAGAAGGTGTCCTAGCTACCTATAAACTCCAATCTACCAGACTCCAGTCCGGATATTCCATAAGCCCCACCAAGCAAGCCCTCCGACTGAAACCACGCACACGAGACCTTGTTGACCGAAGGAAAATGTGTCTCAAAAATGTGTAAATATAAAATTCAGATCCGTAAATACACTTAAGATTTGTAAATGTAAGTCAACACTTGTAAATGTTAAGCAATATGTTTTACAGATTTGTGTTTTATTTGTGAAATTTGTGTTTTTACATATTCACAAATTGTATTTATATTTGTGAAACATGATTACATATTTACAGATAATGTTTTTATTTACTAACTATTTTTTTCAAATTTACAAATCCTATTTTCATTTGTGAGTTGTGATGAATATGCGCACAGATTTTCTAGAAATATTTACGAATATTGAGACACATCTTACTCCATATACCACTCATTTGCCTCTGTTCCTCAACACAGTGGGAGAGTAACTGTACATTTGGGTAAACATGTAAAGTCCTGTTAGCAAGATTAAAACCAGCACTATTTTGGCTACGTCCGCAATTGCACAAAATCGCCTCATGTAAACAAAAGAGAACCGCGCACACTCTGACATCAAACAGGAGATAAAAGAGGCACACTGACGTTACAAGCCAAAATCTCAGTTTTCCCTGTATTACTGAAAACGAAGTTTCTGAATATCTTCACCCTGAAAGGAGTTTTTCAAAAGGTCCGTTTTCAGTTACCTAAAACGCAGTTTGCGTTTGGACGAAAGGCCAAAACGCATAGAAAGCCCCCGTTTAAAAAAATACCGATCGATCTTCCGATCTTATGCCGACATAGGCAAGAGGTATGTGTGCTATCTGGGTGTATTAAACTGACGTTAATGTCTTTCTTACGTAACATTTGTCAGAAAGCCCGGGTGAAGTCTGAGTAAAGTGTCAGTCATTTATGTTGCGCTGCATGTGTAATTTATGTAGACAGTAGTAGCTTTCATTTATTGCATACTCGTATAGTATGCTGTTTAGCTTTACTTGCTTATGATAAATAGCATTATTAATGTTTGTTTGATTATAGTGCAAGCAGATTTATTACAGTCAGCTTTCATTCACAGTGATTGTCATTATGAGCAAGAGGAAGGGTGGCAGTGACATTCGTCAGTTTTTTGGGCAACCTCAGAAAAGTTGAGAGCAGTGAGAAAATGAGTGCCAGTCAGATGACAGAACTATACGGTAGAACAAGAGATGTGTCGATGTTTCTTGATATAATTATATATAATTGTAATTGATATAATTGGTTAGTAATCCATTCCTGAACTTTATGGCAAGAAACACGACTTGTTTACTGATTTACTGAATATTTATTTCATGTTCACTCTGGTGTGTTCAGAGTAGAGAGAGGGAGAGAGAGAGCATGAGGATGCCGACAGGGCAGGGAGAGCAGGTGACATGGAGGTGTGGAAGATGGAAAATTTTCGCTATTTATCAAGTAAAAACTCCTTCAGTCATTAGAATAACAGTTAATTATTTCAGGTTTAATCGTATATATGGGAACAAGCATCATGACAAAAAGAGTACAAGTACAGAGACCAACACAGAATGGTGTCATGACAGTTGTTCTGATTATGGCATTTCAGGTTCAAGCTTATATTCTCATCCAACAGTACAGGTGACGACATCAGCACTTGCAAAAATGTACATACAAAGAATTGTTGTTGCCATGATGTAGCCTAGAGAATGCAAGGTTGCATACAGACATAGATCCAGGAGACATAGGTAATCATAGAATGTCGGTTGCACAGACAACTTGGTGAAAGCTCACACACGACAGCAGGGGCATGTTACTATTGGTGGTTTTGCTAACTCAGCTCTCCCAATAAGGAATAGAGGACGTCCGGAGGGAGTTAGCGTGTCGGGACGTGACCCTCTCCTTTGACCAGCTGGTAGACCTATCCATCCGTCTCGACAACCTGCTGGCTGCCCGAGAACGTCCCGGAAGAGGCCCGCCCGTTCCGCCCTACCAGCCTGACATCGCCGTCCCCATGGACCTGGGGGCGGCTGCGCTCCCGAGCAGAGGTCGGGGAGGACAGGTGTGGAGTGCCTCCAAAAGGAGACTAGGCCGTTCCACCGCACCACACCACATCTCCTTCCCCGAGTCGAGAGGCGACAGGCATGGCACTTCCGCGTCACCCCAGGTAGCACATGCCCATTCACCACTTGCCTCTCCTCTCTCTCTGTGCACTGTCCCTGTTGAGTTCCCCGGTTTTCCGTTGCTTTCCCAGTGTAAGGCGCTGGTAGATTCAGGCGCAGCTGGGAATTTCATGGATAAGTCCTTCGCTCTACGCTCACACATTCCCCTTCGAGTCTTACCACCCCCCTACCCGTGAGAGCTTTGGACAACCGACCACTAGGGTCGGGTTTGGTCACCCAATGCACTATCCCTCTCCTTATGGTGACCGGCGGCCGACATAGTGAAACCCTCTCCTTTCATGTTATCGACTCTCCCACGTTCCCTGTTGTTTTGGGTTTCCCCTGGTTGTCCCTACATGACCCCAATATTTCCTGGTCTAGGCAGGGTCTTTCGGGGTGGTCGCGGAAGTGTCAAGGTAAGTGTTTGGATGTTTCTATTGGCTCGACCACGGTGGAAAGTCCAGACAGTGCTCCCGCCGTGCCAATTCCCCCCGAATACATGGATTTGGCTGCGGTTTTTTCCAAGGCTAGGGCCACTGTATTGCCACCACACAGGTGGGGGGATTGCGCGATAGACCTCATTGACAGAGCCGCACTCCCTAAGGGTCGCGTGTATCCACTGTCCCGTACCGAAATGGCGGCCATGGCTGCGTACGTTGAGGAAGTGCTGGAACAGGGGTACATTAGGCCCTCCAAGTCACAGGTCTCCTCGAGTTTATTTTTTGTGAAAAAGAAGGACGGTAGTATGCGCGGGGCCCGCATGGGGCCCGCTTTTTCACCAAATTAGACCTCAGGAGCGCTTATAATTTGGTACGTATCCGGGAGGGGGACGAGTGGAAAACAGCCTTTAGCACCACCTCCGGCCACTATGAATATTTAGTGATGCCGTACGGTTTGATGAATGCCCCATCAGTCTTTCAATCCTTCATCAACGATGTGTTCCGGGACATGCTATGCGAGGGCATGGTGGTGTATATCGATGACATCTTGATATACACGACTACCCGCGCTGAGCATGTCTCGTTGGTGCGCAGAGTGCTGGTTAGACTACTGGAGCATGACCTGTACGTGAATCCCGAGAAGTGTCTGTTTTTTCAGTCGTCTGTGTCCTTCCTGGGGTGTCGTTTTTCCAGTGCAGGTGTGGCTACAGAGGAGCATCACATTGACGCCGTGCGTAATTGGCCGACCCCAACCACGGTGAAGGAAGTGCAATGATTTTTAGGCTTCTCAAATTACTACCGGAGGTTTATCCGGGGCTTTAGCCAGGTTGCGGCTCCGATCACCTCCCTTCTGAAGGGAGGGGCGACCCGGTTGCGTTGGACCGCGGAGGCGGAGCGGGCGTTTGTGGAACTGAAACATTGTTTCACCACCGCTCCGGTCCTGGCACATCCCGACCCGTCGCTCCAGTTCATCGTGGAGGTGGACGCGTCCGACTGTGGGCTTGGTGCCATCCTCTCCCAACGGACGGGGAGTCGTAACACGCTCCGTCCCTGTGCCTTCTTCTCCCAGAAGCTCAGTGTGGCGGTGCGGAACTATGACGTAGGTGATCGTGAGCTGTTGGCCGTGGTCCGAGCCCTGTCGGCGTGGCGGCAGTGGTTAGAGGGGGCTAAACACCCTTTCCTCGTCTGGACGGACCACCAAAACCTGGAGTACATGCGGGCAGCGAGGAGGACCCCTCGCCAGGCAAGGTGGGCTATGTTCTTCACCCGGTTTGTTTTTACTCTCACATACAGG
The DNA here is from genome assembly GCA_016801175.1 of Esox masquinongy. NCBI lineage: Eukaryota > Metazoa > Chordata > Actinopteri > Esociformes > Esocidae > Esox > Esox masquinongy. Next base: position 8,496 of record JACXGI010015956.1, on the reverse strand, counting down.
CCGGGGAGCAAGAACGTTGGGGCCGACGCGCTGTCCCGCCAGCATGACACGGAGGAGAGGCCGGTGGATGATGCTCCCGTGCTGCTGGCGTTGTGCATCGTGGCGCCGGTGGTGTGGGAATTGGACGCGGACATCGCTAGAGCGCAGCATGACGAGCCCGAGGACATTGTGTCTGACCGGGGTCCCCAGTTCACGTCCAGGGTGTGGAAGGCATTTATGCAGCATCTGGGGGCCTCGGTCAGCCTGACCTCGGGCTACCATCCCCAATCTAACGGGCAGGTGGAGCGTGTTAATCAGGAGGTGGGCAGGTTCCTTCGGGCCTACTGCCAGGACCGGCCGGGGGAGTGGGCGGAGTTCCTGCCTTGGGCAGAATACGCACTGAACTCTCTGCACCACTCCTCCACAGGTATGTCAACTTTCCAGTGCGTGCTGGGATACCAGCCGGTCCTGGCACCCTGGACGCCGAGCCAGACCGGTACCCCTGCGGTGGATGATTGGTTCCGGCGGGCAGCAGGCACGTGGGAGGCTGTGCAGTCTCGCCTCCGGCTCGCTGTCCGCCGGCAGAAGACCTTTGCGGACCGCCACTGCAGGGAGGAGGAGGAGGAGGAGTATATCGTCCGGGCGACCGGGTCTGGCTCTCGACCAAGGATCTGCCCCTCCGCCTGCCCTACCGGAAGCTGGGCCCGCGGTTTGTGGGGCCCTTTAAAGTCCTGAGGAGAGTCAACGAGGTGACATATCATTTACGCCTTCGCCCCGACTACCGTATTAACCCCTCGTTTCATGTGTCTCTCCTCAGGCCGGTGGTGGCTGGTCCCCTTCAGGGGTGTGAGGTGCGGGAGGTCCCTCCCCCCCTCTGGATATCGAGGGGGCCCCGGCGTACTCCGTCCGCTCCATCATCGACTCGAGGCGCCGGGCGGGGGGCCTCCAGTACCTCGTGGAGTGGGAGGGGTACGGCCCGGAGGAACGGAGCTGGGTTCTGGTGAGGGACGTCCTGGATCCCGCTTTTTACTTTATATAAAACACAGAAAATACAAACCGCTTCGCTCTCCTGCTCCTCCTTTTCACTCGAAGCCTGACAGCGCTATTCCACAGAAAAATTAAATGGCCAAAATACAAAAGACCAAAATTTGCCAAAAGAATAATAATAATGAATAAATAGCAAATAAACAAATATAGTAGGGTTTCGCTCGTGAATTGTTAAGACCCCAATTAAAAATACAAACAAAAAATAATAATTAAGAAATGAAAGTCCAACTCCCCTCTGTTCTCTGATCTCCCCATGTCCTGACGACTGGCTCCTGGCTGGGGCAGTGGAGGATGTTGGAGTCTCTGCTGTGTTGCGTGGTCCTCTCCATTCCTCCAACCTTCCTAGTTGTTACATGTGAAAACTGCAGTGCTTTTAAGCCTTATTGATGTTACTGCTTCCCTCTTGTGATGTTGTCAGCCATTCTGGTGTCCCACATTTGATGTGTGTGTCCACTAATGTATGTGCTCTCTATGACCCCAAAGTCCAAAAGTCAAGTGTCCCTGTTCCTATGCGTCAGTCCAGATGGTTACCTCGCCTTCATAGAGTTCAGCTTCTGGCTGATGTCAATGGCCCAGGTGTGAGGTACCCCTTCATTGGACAAGGTGTATCAGTGATTCAGGACTCCTACATTGTGAGAAACAAAGATGGAATCTCGCACAACACAAAGTTAGAATCCCAACAACAGCAGAGAGTTAAACCCATTAAACCCCAATCTTGTTTCAGTTGTTTCTTAATCAAACATGTCTTCCTCTCCCACTTTTTTCTTTTTTTTTACGTTGAGAGGAAAACAAAAAATAAAACAATTGTCATTATGGTCATTTAAAATAATTATCCTTATTTTTTCACTGTAGACGTGTAATGCGAAAAGTTGTTAACGCAAAATTGGCTAACTCCATTAGAACAAATTAAAATCATGATTCAAACATGTGACTTCTATAAGATTGGCTCTAACCAAATAAACAACAACACTTTCTGAACCAGACTGGGTCATTTAGGAACAAAATAAAAGACAAAACAATAGTCTCCTGACTAGCTTGCCAATTAAAATATTAGAAACTGCTAAATGAGTCATGCTTTATACATTATCCCATCACCCAAACAGATACCACAAATTCCTCACAAGTGCTTCAGTTTATCATAGACCTGTAACTCCTACTCCACCTCATTCTTCTATATTTTAGTTAACAAAGTTCTTCTCCCCCATTTTTCACCCTATCAAACTTATGTCATGTGGACACCCCTCTCTCGACACTGAGGGGAGAAATACATT
>JACXGI010015955.1:6161-16753 GCA_016801175.1 Esox masquinongy | reverse complement strand
TCTGTCTGCTGAAACGGCTGTGGATCTGACTCTGTAAGGTCTGTCTGCTGAAACGGCTGTGGATCTGACTCTGTAAGGTCTGTCTGCTGAAACGGCTGTGGATCTGACTCTGTAAGGTCTGTCTGCTGAAACGGCTGTGGATCTGACTCTGTAAGGTCTGTCTGCTGAAACGGCTGTGGATCTTAGGGAGTTTTTCCTAGCCACTGAAATTCAACACTACTGTTATTTGCTCCTTTAAGGCCGGGTGTTTTGTAAAAGCACTTTGTGACAACTGCTGATGTAAAAAGGGCTTATAAATAAATTTGATTGATTGATTGATTGATTGATTGATCTGACTCTGTAAGGTCTGTCTGCTGAAACAGCTGTTTATACGGAAACACTCAGTTTTGACATTTCACCCTGGTTTTTCACTTAAAAGTGTTTATATAATTTAACTTAACACTGCTGAATTTGTTGTGTCCTTCTGGTTTGCTGGCTGGTTACTGGTGATCTCATTCCTTCTGGTTTACTGGCTGGTTACTGGTGACCTCATTCCTTCTGGCCTACTGGCTGGTAACTAGTGACCTTACTCCTTATGGTCTACTGTCTGGTTACTGGTGAACTAATTCCTTCTGGTCTACTGGCTGGTTACTGGTGACCTCATTCCTTCTGGTTTACTGGCTGATTACTGGTGACCTAATTCCTTTTGGTCTACTGTCTGGTTATTGGTGGCCTTATTCCTTCTGGTCTACTGTCTGGTTACTTCTGGTTTACTGGCTGGTTACTGGTGGCCTTATTCCTTCTGGTTTACTGGCTGGTTACTGGTGGCCTTATTCTTGGTAAAACAGCTGCTACTCCTTAATAGAAGTTCACCACAAGTGAATACCTTGTTGTGGTGGTCACATTTGGGTTTTGGGGAATTCGAGTTTTGGGTTTTGGGGAGGCTCTAAACTTACCAGAAACATTCAAAACAATCTCTCTCTCTCCCCCCTCCAGAACTCTATCCGTCACAACTTGTCCCTGCACAGCCGGTTCATCCGTGTGCAGAACGAGGGGACAGGGAAGAGTTCCTGGTGGATGCTGAACCCAGAGGGAGGGAAGAGTGGGAAGTCCCCCCGGAGAAGAGCTGCCTCTATGGATAACAACAGCAGCAAATTCACCAAGAGCAGAGGACGGGCCGCTAAGAAGAAGGTACGTACGCTGTAGTACGGCACCCAGACCAGGATATGATGCTGTTTAATGTAGATGTCTTTAACATGTCAGCTGTAATGTACATTTTGGTTATCTGTTGTTCTCCATCTCCTCTCACCTGTATTGGTTTACTGTCTCTTTGTTTTTTACTGTCTCCTTTTTCTTCTTCACCCCCCCTTCTCTCTCTCTAACCGCTCCCTCTCCTGTCTTTCTCTCCTCCAGCTGTCTCTTCAGGGTTGCTCTGATGGGGGAGGAGAGAGCCCAGGAGGTGTGCCCTTCTCCAAGTGGCCTGTCAGCCCAAACTCCCACAGCAACGAAGACTTTGACGTCTGGAGTGGCTTCCGGCCGCGCACCTCCTCCAACGCCAGCACCCTTAGTGGCCGGCTCTCACCCTTCCTGCCGGAGGATGACCTTGGCGACGGGGATGTGCACATGGGCTACCCAGGATCCTCTGGGGCAAAGATGACAGGCACACTGCCTAGCCTATCAGAGATGGCAAGTTCTCTAGGTCAGTACACCCAAATGAAATGAGAGTAGGACATTTGCTCAAGAAAATCAATTATACAGTGAAATTGACATTTTTACCAATTGTTTTACTAGTTCAAGCATAATCTTAACACTTGAATGTTATATATTTGAAAAACAGGTTAAATTGAGATATTGTTACAATCCATGTAGGTACAGGTGTGCTTTTGGATTCAATTTAGTTATAATTAGGTTATTAATAAATTATTATTGATTTGCTATCGGGCTATTATACATTTATTTTGGGAATATTATTAATGTATCATGGGCTATTATTAATTTATTATTCTGTTAATGAGTTAATACTGGGTTGGTATTATGTTATTACTGAGTTGTTATTTAATGTACTATTCTGTTGTTACTGGGTTATTATTGTGTTGTTATTATTGGGCTATGATTAATTTATTGTTGTGTTATTATTTAGATGTTACTGTGTTGTTATTGGGCTTTTATTCTGTTATTATTGAGGTTGTTACAGTTGATAGGGCTGTAAATTATAATGTGTTTTTCTTCTGTTGTTCTACTGCTTCGTTTTTGCATAGAATACAAAAAACAAACCTGTTAACGCAGTGGATTTGGGCTTGTTTACAATACACTACATTTTATGAGACAAATCTAATAAGACTCGAGACCCTAGATAATTTTGTTATGTAAAGTTGTAGATATTGACCACCTTTTCGCTAGAGCCCCCCTGGACATTTGAAGTACCGTAGCCTACCATACCGTAGTGGATCGTTGACAGTTTCATTTCCACCAAGATACATTTATGCAAGCTAGAGGTCAGAGCATTTACAGCCCTCCATATCATTACAATAGATTTCAGATAATAGATTTCAGATATTTTGAAGATTTTGAGACAGTTTCTTTTTTTAGCTCATTCCAGGTAAAGGGTTCAGCGGACTGAAACTGTTTTCCATTGCTTCATACGGGTCTTAGGCACTTCAATGGAACACAGTTCTGGGAGCCCAGGTGATATATATTATTAGTCTGCTGGACAATGTACAGTATCAACACGGGTAAAAGGAGAGCACAGGTACAATGGGAGCTACTAAGTACTTGACAACATTGAAGCCTTATAAATGGCTTTATCTTCATAGAGATAGGGAGGGCCTGCCCGCTTTCTTATTGATGCTTCTGAAAGTTTAGGAGTTTATAACAAACCTCAGAACCAATGGTATGTAATCCAAACACAGGAGCCCACATTCAAGGTATCTCTACAGCCTATAAAAGGGTAGTTTGGCCCAGATTCATATTTGGGTAAAAGTCCACTTCCTGAGTTTTTCCTGAAGGCACAGAGTAATTTTTCGAAAACCATTCCATTATTCAGCTCTGTCCCTGTCTGTAATTAACATTATTACCATCTTCCAAATTCATGAATGGAAACGGTGCATCCCGCTTTACAAAAGCTGCACTGTAAGTGGAAAACTGCTCCAAAACACTCCAAACTAAGACTAGCGGGGTTGTTTACCTCAATGAATGTGACAGTGTTGTATTCATTGAAAATAAAGTTTAAAGGTTCCCTATGCAGCATTTTCCATTTAAAGTGTCTGATAATAACCCTTACATACCCTCAGTTATCCTTAAAAAACAGTCTCTGGCAGAGTATCCCGAGTGCCATGGTTGCAAAAAACATAGAAGGCCAGGACGTTCATAGGTGTGTACTTCCTTGAAGGTGTGTGAGGTGAAAGCCAATGACAAGCTTTGTTTGGGTTCATGTAGCCTACACTGAACCCTTCAGTATTGAAAATATATGGAAGCAATGTGAGCATAAGACAATGGACAGAGTAAAATGAGGGTACATTTTGCATTTGATGACGAAAGCTGAAGTTTGAACAGTGATGCAGAGTTGGCTACCTTTCTACTTGACAAGTAGGTTACATCATCTCATTTAGTTAGTTGGCTAGATAGTCAAGGAAATCTATGTATAAGTTACTAGATTGATGATGACAGACAAACAGTTACACTACGTAGAAAATCATTCAATGTTCTTTTTTTATTTGTAAGAGCACAGATAAGATTTAGGAAGGTTTCTCCAAAGTCTTTGGTCAAGACAATGAGCTAACGTTAGCTAGCTAAGTTGTGTCCGAGCAGACACTCATTGATTTCATTTCTTGCTGGGAAACAGTGTTACGACCTGGTGTTCCCTGCAAAATGTTAAGAAAAACAAGCATGTTGTTTGACCAAACCTAAGCGAAAATTGTTCAAAAGAAGCAATTATATTGCTTTTTAGCTCAATGTAGCCTTGTGCAAACTGGTCGAAGTGCTCATATTATTGTTCCAGCAAGCGCTAGCTAGGACAATTATGGTTTCATGTTCGCTAGATAGCCATCAACGAGTCTCTGAAATATGGCAGTGCATCTAATGCAATAGGTCGCCCAGATGATGTTTTGATTGGTTTAGCTGTTTACTTTGTTTATTCTGTGTTCCATAGTAATAGAAAGGGCCCGTCAACTTTAACCCCATTTGAAACTAAAGTCTGTGTTCATTGTTCGAGGATCAATGGTTAGAGATGACACGGCTTCAGACCAGTCATTATGTTCGTTAGTAAGTAATGACATTGTCAGATCCTAATGGAGTTATAGAACCGATATTCAACTCACTGCCGATAGGTGGCGTAAAAATTGTGTTAAAGTTGCATAGTGCACCTTTAATTTTTCACAAAATATAATTTTCAAATAATCCTCTGTTTTTTTCAGTCAGTTTTGTTCACAGTTGTATCAATCCACGGGTTCTTCCGGGAAGAGGAAATGTATATGTCACTGTAAACAAAAGTTATCATTCACTGGCAAGAACGCCAGTTTCCTACTGTATTTTGGCATAGATATTCACTTCGGACAGTGAAACTTTATTTGCTTGAGGGAGAAAGGAAAAAACATATGTATCATATCTGACTGAATACGACCCGGAATAATACTTTTTTCGGGGGATAGAGCCTTACTTGTTCGAACAGAATACGCAGAGGATCACTGATGTGTGATGAGGTCTATAAGTCAGGATAGGCAACAAGAAATACATTAAAATCTTTCTACTGACTAGCCAGGTTGAACTCCCTATCTTTTTCTATATTACATGTCATTAGATTGGAAGCTTACACGTTTTAAAGTGAACTGTACAGTCTATTGAGACTGACTTGGACAATTCCTTATGCAAAGAAATACAACACCGTTTCAAAAAAGTTGGGACACGGCGTAAAATGCAAATAAAAACAGTGCAATGATGTGCAAATCATTTATCCCTATATTTAATTGAAAATAGTAGTACCAAGAAAAAATATCAAATTTTGATACTTAGAAATTATTTGTTTTTGGAAAAATACATGCCCATTTTGAATTTCATGTCAGCAGCACGTTTTAAAGAAGTTGGGACAGGGGCATATTTACCAGTGTGTTGCATCACCTCTTCTTTTAACAATACTCTGTAAGCGTTTGGGAACTGAGGAGACCAACTGATGTAGTTTGGAAAGTGAAATGTTTTCCCATTCTTGCTTGATATAGGATTTCAGCTGCTCAACTGTTTGGGGTCTCCTTTGTCATATTTTTCGTTTTATAATGCACCAAATGTTTTCAATGGGTGACAGGTCTGGACTGTAGGCAGGCCATTCTAGCACTCAGACTCTTTTACAATGGAGCCATGCTGCTGTAATATGTGCAGATTGTGGTTTGGCATTGTCTGAAAAGAGCAAGGCCTTCCCTGAAAAAGTAATCTGGATGGCAGCATATGTTGCTCCAAAACCTGTATATATTGTTCAGCATTAATGGTGCCTTCACAGATGTGCAAGTCACCCATGGCATGTGCACTAATGCACTCCATAACATCACGGATACTAGCTTTTGAATAATGCGCTGATAAAAAGTCGGATGGTCTCTCTCTTCTTTAGCCCAGAGGATGCGGCATCCATGTTTCCCAAAAATAATTTCAAATTTTGATTTGTCAGACCACAGGGCAGTGTTCCACTTTGCCTCAGTCCATCTTAAATGAGCTCAGGCCCAGAGAAGGCGGATCTGGATCTTGTTTATATCTAATTTCTTCTTTGCATGGTAGAGTTTTAACTTGCATTTGTGGATGCAGTGATGTACTGTTTTCACAGACAATGGTTTTCAGGAGTGTTCTTGAGCCCATGCAATGATGTCCACTTCAGAATCGCGTCTTGTTTTTAATGCAGTGCCACCTGAGGGCCAGAAGATCACGGCCGTCCAGTTTTGGTTTTCGGACTTGTCCCTTGCGGACAGAGATTTCTCTGAATCTTTTAATGATATTATGTATCGTAGATGATGAAATCCCCAAAATCGTTGCAATTTTACATTGAGAAACGTTATTCTTAAATTGTTGCACTATTTGCCTGTGCAGTCTTTTGCAGAGTTGTTAACCCCTCCCCATCCTCACTTGTGAAAGACTCATCCTCTCTGGGATGCTCTTTTTATACCCAATCATGTTACTGACCTGTCACCAACTAACCTAATTAGGTGTGAGATGTTTCAACAGGTTTTTTTTTAGCATTGCACAACTTTTCCAGTCTTTTATTGCCCCTGTCCCAGCTTTTTTGAAACATGTTGCTGGCATCAAATTCGAAGTGGGCATATATTTTTCAAGAAACTATAAAATTTCTCAGTTTCAATATTTAATATATTTTCTTGGTACTATTTTCTATTGAATATAGGGTTTACATGATTTGCACATAATTGCATTCTGTTTTTCTTCACATTTTACATGGGGTTGAATTTTACTACATCGATCTCAGCATGTTTCCATAACGCACATCATCTGCATGACTCGCAAAGTAAGCAATTGAATGCGCGAGTAGCGGACGATTGCAAAAGCATTTTTTTTTTAAATCTCCTCGGCGGAGCCTGTTTCCCACAGGTGTGCTATGCATAAAGTGGCCCTTTACAAAACAACTGATTTAGTAAATTAGTAGCGTGTTTGATTGACAATCCAAAATCCTCAAGTCTGAATCCAGTAAACATATATAGCCTACAAAACAAGAAACCAGGCAAGCTTAGTTCAGCCAGCCCGGATTAGAAAGTGTTGATCGTTGTTGCCCTCCCAAGATTCGAACTTGGGCTATGCCTTTAACCACTACGCCACAGAGTTATACATATTAAAAAGTAAAGTTAACATAAAGCATATGTCCAAGTTAGCAAGACAAACGCCTAGTTATTAGCTAGTTATAATCATTGCTCCAATGATTCTTCCACATAATTGTATTTTATTGCAATAAGGGATAGTATACAGAACTCAGGACTGTGATATGAAAATGAGTGAAACCTCAAATCTCCTCTCCCATGTCCCTTGTACCTTTCTTTGCAATCAAAACATGACCGCGGAATTTTCCTCAATGATAAATACAATGCTGAAATCCACAGACGAAAATGGGCAAGCTAGCAAAGCTACCTATCTTCACGTAGCTTGTTGAGGTTAATGTTCACGCCCATCCCAATGACATAACTGCCGAAGAACAGAAGCAGTGTATGGTGGATATAGGAAATAGTTCACTAGTGCCAGTTTGAAGTCACCAAATTCTGCCGGCAGTTTCGTCATTATACTGTTTAAATAATCAATGCTTCCGCAACAAATTGCTGATTGTAGTTTGGAGTGTTTTGGGGTAGTTTTCCGCTTGCAATGCAGCTTTGGTATAGTGGGACACACCGTTTCCATTCATGAATTTGGATGATGCTAATAATGCTGATTACCGACTGGGTCAATGCTGAATAATGTATTATTATGTGTCTTCAGGAACAATTCAGGGTAAGTGGACTTTCACCCAAATATAAATCACGGACTAACTATCCCTTTAAAGGCAGAAAGCAAAAACGTTATATTTTACAATAAACTACAATAAAGGTATTTTCGGCCTGTAGAGAGCCGGAAAAATATTCAAGGCAGACTGCAGTCATTCAAAAGCCTTTTTCAGTGTAGCTGCACAATAATAAATAACTGCTTAAAATTAAAACTAGTATGTACAATTTTGTACCAACATTTTGCTGAAAAATGGAATTGATTCCTTGAGCTTATTTGTCCAACCACATTTCAAATGACTTAAGAATATTGTTATGTTCAAGAGGTTATGGTGGACTCCAGTTTTATTAAGGATGTCTTGGCAATCATGGGAAGCTTTTATGTAGATGATGAACCAAAAAGGTGCAAGAACAGAGCCCTGCAGCACCCCCTTCTGGAGTGTTAACATGTCAAACGTCTTGCCATCAAACCAGAAAAAATTGCTTGTATTTGGGGCAGCAGGTAGTCTAGCCGTTACAGCTTCTGACCAGTAACCGGGAGGTTGTGACATAAAATCCCAGTCAATCTGTACTTGAACATGGCAGTTGACCCTAACGGCTTCCAGGTATTTGCTGTCAATGAGAATGTGCCTTCAATGTACCTGATCTAAGAAGAAAGTTAACCATGAGACTGCCTAATCGGATGAGTATGTACCTGGTCTAAGAAGAAAGTTAACCATGAGACTGCCTGATCGGATGAGTATGTTTCTGGAAGTGAATTGAACATGATGTACTTGTCAAAAGTGTCTAAAGCCTTTGAAAGATCAGTAAAGAGAGACAGTGAACTTTCCTGTCCATGGCATCTTGTATTTGGTCTTCAGCCACTTTAGTGGCTACAATGTCACTGACAAATAAAAACTCATTCAGTTGATTAACCACCAGGGTCAAGATTTGTATGAACACAGAAAGCTTAGAAACAGGCCTGGTGTTATTTATGTTAGAAAGGGTTTTAACTCAGGCATAACAATGGCAGATATCCAAATGCTAGGAATTTCCTTTAACCACAGAGTCAAACGAAACCTGTTGGTTATTGGCTTAGCTACAACATCTGCAGTATTATCTATTAGGTATGGACCAGTTGCTTCCTAAGGGTCAGTGCTTTTCAAGGCTTTATGTAGCCTTCATAAATGGTAAAAGGGGGGAACAAAACTCAAGTAATTTAGCAGTTGTACATCAATAAATGCTTGAATATCTGGATTCGGTGCAGTCTAAAATAGAAAAATAGGTCAATAAAATAGATTAACTTTTTGATTCCGACATTTTAGATTTGATTCAAATGTATTGTCATTGAACAAGTACAAGTACAGTTCAATGAAATGCAGTTAGCATCTAACCAGAACTGCACATAGAAGAGGGCAGAAAATGTACAAGTATTAAGTATACAGTGTATATAAAAAGTCTACACACCTTTGTTTAAATGCCAGGTTCCTGTGATGTAAATAAGTCTACACACCCCTGTTAAAATGCCAGGTTCCTGTGATGTAAAAAAGTCTACACACCCCTGTTAAAATACCAGGTTCCTGTGATGTAAAAAAGTCTACACACCCCTGTGAAAATGCCAGGTTCCTGTGATGTAAATAAGTCTACACACCCCTGTTTAAATGCCAGGTTCCTGTGATGTAAATAAGTCTACACACCCCTGTGAAAATGCCAGGTTCCTGTAATGTAAATAAGTCTACACACCCCTGTGAAAATGCCAGGTTCCTGTGATGTAAATAAGTCTACACACCCCTGTTAAAATGCCAGGTTTTTGTGATGTAAAAGGATGAGAAAAAGATGATAAGTCGTGTCAGAACTTTTTCCACTTTTAATGTAACCTATAATGTGAACAATTCAATTGAAAAACAAACTGAAATCTTACAGGGGGAAAAATGAAAAATAAAAACCTTACAATAACCTGGTTGCATAAGTGTGCACACCCTCTTATAACTGGGGATGTGGCTGTGTTCAGAATTAACCAATCATATTCAAACTCATGTTAAATAGAAGTCATTACACACCTGCCATCATTTAAAGTGACTCTGATTAATCACAAATAAAGTTCAGCTGTTCTAGTAGGATTTTCCTGACATTTTCTTAGTTGCATCTCAGAGCAAAAGTCACGGTCCGCAGAGAGCTTCCAAAGCGTCAGAGGGATCTCATTGTTGAAAGATATCAGTCAGGAGAAGGGTACAAAAGAATTTCCAAAGCATTAGATATACCATGGAACACAGTGAAGACAGTCATCATCAAGTGGAGAAAATATGGCACAACAGAGACATTACCAAGAACTGGACGTCCCTCCAAAATTGATGAAAAGAAAACTGGTCAGGGAGGCTTCCAAGTGGCATACAGCTACATTAAAGGAACTGTAGGAATTTCTGGCAAGTACTGGCTGTGTGCTACATGTGACAACAATCTCCCGTATTCTTTATATTGAATGGGCTATGGGGTAGGGCGGCAAGACGGAAGCCTTTTCTTACAAAGAAAAACATCCAAGCCCGACTGAAGTCATGTCCCCCAAAAGCACATGGGAAAATGTGTCATGGTCTGATGAAACCAAGGTTGAACATTTGGCCATAATTCCAAAAGGTATGTTTGGCGGAAAACAACACTGCACATCACCCAAAGAACAACATACCCACACTGAAGCATGGTGGTGGCAGCATCATGCTTTGGGGCTGTTTTTCTTCAGCTGGAACTGGGGCCTTAGTCAGGGTGGAGGGAATTATGAACAGTTCCAAATACCAGGCAATTTTGGCACAAAACCTTCAGGCGTCCATTAGAAAGTTGAAGATGAAGAGGAAGTTCACCTTTCAGCACGACAACGACACAAAGCACACATCCAAATCCACAAAAGCATAGCTTCACCAGAAGAAAATTAACGTTTTGGAATGGCCCAGCCAGAGCCCAGACCTGAATCCAATTGAACATCTGTGGGGTGTTCTGAAGAGGGCTGTGCACAAGAGATGTCCTCGCAATCTGACAGATTTGGAGCACTTTTGCAAAGAAGAGTGGGCAAATATTGCCACGTCAAGATGTGCCATGCTAATAGACTCCTACCCAAAAAGACTGAGTGCTGTAATAAAATCAAAAGGTGCTTCAACAAAGTATTAGTTTAAGGGTGTGCACACTTATGCAACC
>JACXGI010015954.1:0-16657 GCA_016801175.1 Esox masquinongy | reverse complement strand
CCCAGCCTGTTTACGGCGTGCATCGGTGGGGGTGCGGCTTTCTCCCGCCCGCCCTCCCCTGAGGTTGTGTTTCTGCCCTGTCTGGAAGCCGGGGCTTTGGGGGGGGGGGTCTGTGACGGTGAGGTGACGGACAGCTCCGTCATCTCCCGCTTTTTCCCGGTTTCCAGTTATTCATGAACGCACCCCGGACTCATTCATTGTCCTGTCTTCAATCATCACACACACTAGGTCCCAATTAGTCATCAGTATGTGTTTAAATGTTTCTCCTCTGCTCCCCTCACTTAGCGGTCATTGTTTCCTGTCTCTGTTTGTTTTCATTCAGTTTGTTTAAGTGCTCAGTGTTTAGTTTACATTGAAATATTACATTGAATGCCACTCTGCCTGTGCCTGGTTCCTCCTCTCCACCACTACACAACCGTGACAATGTAATGTAATTAACTTCACTGAATCTGGACGTAGACCTGACCCGATAAACATCCTGTGTAGCAGTGATTTGTGTTTAAACGTCAAAATTTGCACTCGGGGGAGTTTGGACCGAAGTGTATGGGTAATCACATTGGGCGGACATTTAGGCAGTAAAGAATGTACATTTCCCCAGCAAATGTCAAGATTTGGACTGGGGGGAGTATGGACTGAAGTGTATTATGGGTAATCCCTTTGGGGGTACAATTGGGAAGTATTACATGTACATTTGCCCAGTAAACGTCAAAATTTGGACTCAGGGAGTATGGAATGAAGTGTATAAGCGATCCCGGAAAAACGGTCCGCGGGCAATGGAAACCCCGGTTGCCACTTGCCCCGGACTTGCTGCCTGACTGTGGAAAACCCCTGACTTGCATCCCATTTCAGAGCAGTGGAGCGCCGAGGGCCCCTAGAGCATTTTTCTTGAATTACCGTCTGGCACGAGGCTTGTACAGGAAGCCAGTAAAACTAGCCTTCTGCCGACCATTTGGGCAGCTTTTTTTTGTGCTAGTAGTGCGTCAATGTACAATGTCGGCCCATTCATTTTTGTCCAAAAAACTAGTACTGGGCCTTACCATTCTAAATAGATTACGAAATATACCGCCCACCCCTGAACCATACATAGTCGGGGTGCCACAATAACCAGGGAGTCTGTTCCCTACTTGATCAACATAATAAGATATGTACCGGTTAGGATCAAGTTGCGGATTGTGTAACATCTTTAAATATGTAAAGAAGATTGGACTGGTTGAAAGTGGAGTTTAACAATAACTTTACCCCAATCGAACACTATATTTTTATTCTGATCTGTCTTAATCTCAATCTGTATATTCTCAATATACTTCTTGGTTACAAGTACATAGTGTGGCCGAGCATAATTAATTGTGATAATATCTCCGTCTGTTCCCTCTATATGAACTGTCCGTAGGAGTGGTACAAAACTGTCTCCGACCCTTTGAAAATATATAATATCCGTATACACAAACTCAATTAAGGCCTGGTTCATCCCATAGGCAACCGTTTCTATGTTTTTATAGTAACCGGTTTTGAGTCTGAAAGCTACAGGAGGTTTAGAGTCTAATTTGTAGAAAAACTCAAAATCATTTTTCATGATATTTGTCCAGCTATGCGGGTATATAATCTTGACGAGGCCTACCTCCCAGCTCCCCAGTAACTCTATCGTTTTGGCGAAATTTGAACTTTTGTTGTTTGGGTATATTTCGGCTGAGGCATTGCTGGGTATAGTCAAATAAAAACCTGAGGTTTCCATGATTGTTGAAATTACTTGTGAACAACTTGACCCAGTGGTAATTTTATCCTGTTGCGTCCAATACTTCTGACTCTAGGACCCAGCTGTTTCCGGCCAGTTTTTCCACCTGACCAATACGTGTTTCTCCTTTTACTTCCTTTCGTTTCAAAATCTCATCTACGTGAAAAACTTTGTCTTTAGTTATCTTCACTTTTTGAAGCTCTTGTTCATAAAAGGTACCCTCGATAGACTTTCCATCATAATCGCTTAGCTTATAAACAGGCGGTATGCGCGGTACACATTCTGTCACTGTAAATAATTTGTCAGAGTAACCTTGTTCATATTTCTCATCAAAAGCACCTCGCAACATTGAAACACGATCAATATCGCCTTTTTTGAATTTAAAAAAAAAATGGCTTTCTTTTTACGAAGGGGAAACCAACTGTAAAGATTTTTAAATACTTCAAGTGTGTTCTCGGATGTTGCTTGTGATGGTGCCATACGTATGCTCTTGTGATAGCTGTTGTTATAACTTTTCGTAACACCTTATTTGGATAGTCAATCTGTAGATGCTCTACAAACTATCAACAGAATATCAATATAATTTCTCAACTGAATGTCTGCAGACCTTCGACAGTTAACCTGTAGGTGATCTACAAACTATCAACAAAATATCGTAAATTCACTACTGAATGTCTGTACAGATTCAGCAACAAATTGCCTGTTGTCCATCTGTAGATATTCAACAAACCCTCTATAACCTATAAGCAGCATTTAAACCACATTTGCAACATATCAGTAGTATGTCCTGAGTGTATCTTTTCATTTTCATTATGGTAATCTTCATTGTATCTATAGATACTCAACTGCATTGCTACAGCACATGTGTAGGTTCAGTACCATCTCAGAAAGTATGTTTCATTTTGGATAATCTATAGTACATCTACAGCAAAGATTTAGGAGTCTATTAGCAGCATCTCTAATGTATCTGTAATACTTTCACAAGACGTGATGTCATTCAAGTAACTGTAGATATGCTTTGTGACTATCCAAATAAACTGAAACACAAGTGAAGCTTAGTTGACTGTTTATGGCTTATCTACTTCACATTAAAAAATATATAAATTGATCAACATGTTCAGTGCATTTACAAACTCTAGTAATAATCTATAGATATTCCTTGTGACTATCCAAATAAAGTGAAACACAACTGAAGCTTAGTTGACTGTTTATGGCATATCTACTTCACGTTAAAATGTTTTGACTGATCAACATGTTCAGTGCATTCACAAACTCTAGTAATCATCTATAGATATGTCTTATGACATCCAAATATAGTGAAACAAGTTAAGCTTAGTTGACTGTCTACTGCTTGTGTACAATTAAATACAGTATGTGCAACTGGAGCACTAGGGTAAATACATTAAAATCAAAGCTTTAACATCTTTTGTGGTTGTAATGAAAAAAAGGCATCAGAGGTGCAATGTTAAATAAGGACAACATTTTAATGAAAAGAAAAATCACAGCATTGTATTGCCTGGTATATTGCATGGTCTACCAAAATGTACACGTCTTATACAAAAAACAGAGCCTCTTATACAAATAACAGTCAGAAATCTGCCGCAACATTGATGGAACATAATAAAAAAGAATTACAGAGTCTAATGCTGAACATAATGTCAAATTATGTAACACAAATTATGTAAACATTATGTAACACAACACTTCTGAACTTCTAGTATACCATGCAACACTATATATGTACAGTATATGTGCCCCTAAACTGTGTTCACCTGTACCACTCACATTTGGAGGTCACATATAGTGAAGTGTTGCATGGCAAACCCTAACTTCTGTAGTGTCACTACATCATAATTTTATTGTGTTCTATTAACTTTACAATGGCGAATATCTACAATTTGGCTCCATTCATGAATATCTTGAAGTAATTTTGTACTGTCCGTACAAAAATGAAGTCAAACTATTTATGAACACACAAATCATAGACATTGCCTTTAAGAGGTACTATTGTCCTGCAACTAGAAGGCTTATTTTAGTTGAAAAGGAAGTAACTCTCTTTTTCTTTTCATCTCTACCACTTTTTCTTGAATTTCTCACACAATATTTTCTGTGTATAACTTTGCTAGATCTGACAGTTTTCTGCAGAAAGGTAATTGCTCCAACACCTGTCTTTCTGCAATGAAGAGCTCAGCAATGCAGTGGCAGCCACGGCATTCCTGGACACACCTGCCTTTTAAAAAGCCATGGACATACTGTACCCCTTCTTTGTCATGTTTAGCAGCCGCTGGTATCTGGTGACAACATCATTGATGTTACCTGCTAAACAGCAGAATATAAAAACTGTCAATATACATTCTTAATAAATGTTAGGCCACAGAAACTTGAATTACTGTTTAATGAATGCTGCTCCTCACTTCTCCACCACCAAAAGATTTGGATGTGTTATTTTTTGGGCAATTTGAGCAAGCAGATCCCATTCTGGAAAACCAAGTTGAAGCCAAAATGATTGATGAAATCAAAGTGTTTCAGCGGTAAGGTGATTTACTATTCATAAGTTACATTTTACTACTTTTAGTAGTAGGCAAACAGATAACACCTAAAGGAGTAAATCTTGTAACACACATTGGGCCTAGACGGTCCAAAATTAGCACTCGCCAGTCACCAAATGCGGGTAAATTCTGTCTTTGGCGAGTAAATTATGGAGACTACACGCCACAGTGGTGGGTAGAAAAAATTATTTCCTACACGTGCGAGAGCAGGGGTGTCAAACCGGTTCCATGGAGGGCCGAGTGTCTGCAGGTTATTGGTTTTTCCTATAAACTGGTTCCCAGTTTAGACCTAAACAACCAGGTGAGGGTAGAAACTAACCAATTAGTGACCTAATTAATCAATCAAGTACAAGGTGAGAGTGAAAACCTGCAGACACTCGGCCCTCCACAGAACTGGTTTGACACCTGTGTGCTAGAGAAAGCTGCTGGTTTGCTGTCACTTCAATCTGCCACGCATGTGTCATGCTCGTGCATAGTACATAACGTTAATTGCGTCAGTCATCAAACAGCATTTTTTGTGAACAGTAGCTATAATCTACAGTGGTGCATTGCTGCCACGAAAAAACAATTTACGTCAAAATTTTATTTCAAGAATAAACTCGAAATATTATTTCGACTTTTTTGCACTGTCCATTTCCGCCCTTCCATTTGTACTTTAGGTTGTCATTATGGCCGGTTTGCTTGAGGTAGCCAACAAATTTTTCCTTTTTGGTTTGAGGCATTTAGATATATTAGTGTCATTGAGCCATATAATGCTGTCATTGTTCATAGATCATGTCGTTGCTTACGTACATTGAAGAGAATACTAAAAGCCTCCACAGAAGGAGAAATCATTAAGACCATTCCTTTGAATGTGAAATTTAGTGTGTTGAAATGCATCCATTTCATGTTTAATTATATAGGCTGTACGTACATATTTGCACAGGCCAGGTATCTTGTGCCCAAGCAAAATACAATTTACATAACCTACCTAATATACGGAAAGCGCACAAATTAGTTGTGACGGTGAGGTGACGGACAGCTCCGTCATCTCTCGCTTTTCCCGGTTTCCCAATGTTCATGAACTCACCCCGGACTTCTTCATTTGTCTTGTCTCCAGTTGTCACTCACACCAGGTCCCAATTAAGTCATCAGTATATGTTTAAATGTTTCTCCTCTGCTCCCCTCATTTGTTGGTCATTGTTAATGTTGTCAACGTTTGTTCATGTACATGGTGAGTGTTTTCAGTTTGTTAGTACCTTTGTTTTTTTCATTTTTGTTCGTGTTCAGCGTTCGGTGTTATTTTTTATTAAATTCGATACATCGACTGCCACACTGCCTGCGCCTGGTTCCTTCCTCTCCGCCACTACACCATTCCTAACATTAGTGGAAGAGACCATCCAATATGGAGGGAGTTGGGCAGTGCTTCTTTAGGCTACTACACGACAGGCATCGTGTCTCACACTTTAAATTTGGGATGTTTTAATAGAAATAGGCATAGCCTACTAAGTATTAAACCAGCCATGACAGAAAATGCATATCAAACATCAACGTTCAATGCTGCACGTTAACTGCTGTGAAAATGAACTGAACAGTAAACAAAAAACTCAAAATAATATTTTGACTTATGAATGATGGATTCACTGATTGTGCTGTGAAGGAGGAGTTGGTGTATGTTTGTTTTTGTAAGGAGGGGAACGTACAGTGAGGGAAAAAATTATTTGATCCCCTGCTGATTTTGTACGTTTGCCCACTGACAAAAAAATGTCAGTCTATAATTTTAATGGTAGGTTTATTTGAACAGTGAGAGACAGAATAACAACAAAAAAATCCAGAAAAACGCATGTCAAAAATGTTATAAATTGATTTGCATTTTAATGAGTGAAATAAGTATTCGACCCCTCTCAGTCAGAAAGATTTCTGGCTCCCAGGTGTCTTTTATTCAGGTAACAAGCTGAGATTAGGAGCACACAATTAAAGGGAGTGCTCCTAATCTCAGCTTGTTACCTGTATAAAAGACCCATCCACAACTGAGCAAATATGGTCACCTCCCGCTTACGTTTACTTTTAGTTGTGCGACCTCCCACTAAATGAAACAGTGGTCAGGTTACCTACCGTCATTTTCAGCAGTCATCTCAGCCAGTTGCTGCTCCAGAAAATGTTTATCATTCTCGAGTTGTTCCACTCGATCCTGGAGGATCTCAGCTTTATTTTTCCATTTAATTAGTTGGTTCATTGGCTTTAGTTTTACTTCTTGAGCTGCAACAGAAAAAACACAGAAGATGACAGTTTATCAAAGCAGAAGTACATTTCTGGCATTTGTTTTTTTAATTGTAGAACACATGGCCTATGAGAGCCAAATAATTGTTGTCCTACCAACTACCAAGAAAGTAGGAAAGGTTGCTATGAAAGGATCCAAGGACAGGGGAAAGTAAAGGACCTAGGTTAGGAGATAATGCCAAGGAGGTGGGACATAGACCAGCTTTTTAGAGGCAATAAAATTAAAAAAGACCAAAAACATAACTAACATCTTAAATGATGCAACTTTTCATTATTTTGGTTGTGTATTATGGAGGTGCAATAGACAAGATTAATTAAACACAACTGAGGTGTTTTCTGCACTAATGATCAGTACAGTACTTTTTGTCATTTATCAGTCATTCTTATTCAGAATGACTTACAGTAAGAACAGGGACATCCCCTGGAGCAACTTATTGTAAACAACGACATTTGGCCCAGTCGGAAATCGAACCAGGTTACAAGTCTGACTCCTTAACCACTGAGCCACCTGATGCCACTACGTCATAGGCTATTGCCAGAATAATGTTTTTCTGCTAACGAGCTAAAAAGTGAAAGGTGGTACAGCAGGCTAATGACAAGTTAATGTAAGTAATTTACAACTTACAACTTAGATTGTTGGCTGAATTGTTAAGTAATCACCAAGTGGTGATCATCACCTCCATTAACAAAAGGGATAATGGATCTAAATTGAAGGCTATTCAGCAATTTGGAATGTGGCCAATGGTATGGGCGGGATAAAATGCCAGCAACAATTGCAAATACACAGTGCCCTTGGATGTTTTTACATACAGTCACTCTATCCACTCTCCTGAACATTTCCTACAATACATTCACTGTGGCGTATAGAATAGTTTTTTTCTGTATGAGTCAATATGTATTTCATATCCATTGAGTTACACTGTGGCCAATGGTATGGGCGGAGTAAAATGCTACACCCTATGAACTTGCCATTGCTAACGTGAACTAACTAGCTAGCTAGCATCACAAATCTAAGCTAGTTTATAGCTACCACTAATAAGCGCCTACTTACATTCTTCTTCAACTTCCTCTTTTTCACGGTCACACTTTCGCCCTCTTGTCCCATGAGCGGCCATGCTGGGTGGATTCTAGAAAAGAGACTGGTAGTAGTTAGCTACTGTTCCTCACGTGGACATTAAAACTTTGAAATAGGTAGCTAAGCTCAAGCGAATTAGCTGTGACTGAAAAAGTATATTAGCAGTGATTCATGCCAGATATTAGCAGTTTACATTTTGCTTGCCAACATCATTAGATCTGTTATTACACAGATGTAAACACAGTTGCTTACCTTTGCAATCGTCTTGCTTTTGTGGATGTAAGCTACTACTCGTTAGTTATCGTCTAGACTAGAGAAGGTAAGGTGGATGGGTGTGTGCAGGGATGAGAAAGCCAATGAAATGGGAGGGCACCAATTCTATTCAAATTTTCCTGGATCCTTTACATGCCTCCATAATAATAGACTGTTGCATTAGAAAACTAATTTTGAAAGTTCATGTCAAACAAAACAAAAAATCCACTTTAAAACTGATCAAATGGCTGCAGAAAAAACATCTGTTGTAAGGAAAGATGAAATGCAAGCAATGTGGACATAAGATTAATATGGTTTCATACCAGTGCACAGACAACTTCATCTGGAAGTCATTATTAGCCAACTGTATTGTGTTATTGAATGTTAGGTGTGTCAACCTGCTGGACGCAGGTTGATACACATTTTTTTTGTTGAAAAAAGCATGCTTAATTTAAATGTGTGAAAACAACATACACTATTTAATCAATCAATCAAATGTATTTTATACAGCCCTTTTTATTTCAGCAGTCAGATGTCAAAAAGTGCTTGTACAGATACCCAGCCTTGAAACCCTGTAGAGCAAGCAAGCAACAGGTTGATGCACAGTGGCTAGGAAAAACTCCCTATTAGGTTGGAAACCTAGGAAGGAATCGAGAGAGGGGCCAGACTCTAAAGGGGTGCCCAGTCCTCTTCTGTCTGTGCTGGATGAGATTGTAAGAGTACATGACTTAGTTTGTCTACAGTAATGATCAGATGACCAGAAGTCATCTGGTCATCTAAATACAGGTGCGCTGTGTCCAGAGTCTTTTGGCAGGATCACCATCAGTTGAGCTATTAGGTGGACAGGAACACAGACAGTGGCTTTGGGTAGGGTCACCTAGGAGTTTTCATGCTGGCTGGTTCTGTTTCCAGGTGTAATCCACGGAATCAGGCTGCATAAGATTCAACATGACACCAGAAATGTTAGAATACAGCATTCCTTTTAACAATAAGCAGGGTTTAGCTGTAATTTCTATATTGACATTACCAGGTTAGAGCTTTTCTAGCATGTTCTGACAATTTTATTAGATCATCATTGTATAGTTAATCATGTGCACTGACATTTTTACCTATTCAACAAGGCTATTCAAGTCTATAATATAAAAAAATATTTGATTTCCAGGGAATGCCACAGAAAGACATGTCGACAATTGAGAAGGAGCGTGAGGACTGGGTCAATTTTCTATCAGTCCCACTCCAGCCTTTTTACATGGATGAAATACATACACAGGTAGAAAACCTTCTTAATATGTATTTGGTTATATAACAGAAAATGAAGATATAAGGTAACTGCAGTAACTTAAATGGTCAGCAGGGGGTTCAAATGACTCCCTAAGGTACAGTAGGTTGGGAGCCTGCAACTGAAGGTCGACAGGCAAGTGACATCTCACATGTTGACTTGTCTGACTTTCTGGTTGGACAAGCAATGTAGAAAGAAGTGAAATTGCATGACACTAATGCCCAGAAGCAAGGCTTTCTTCAACTCTGTCTGCATTTGCTGAGTTTCAACAATGAGACCAGCTGCAAGCTTAATCGCAGTAGAAGGCCAGAGAGCGCATTCCATCTGGCATAAGGAACTTCCTGGTTGAGTGAGCAGATTGAAAAGATATGATGTGCTTCAGAAGACACAACTTTGACAATTGTTAAACAGCATTGATTACTTGCATTATATACTTTACATCCAGTTAGGTTGGTTATGCCATTAAATTAAACATAAAATGTTTCTTTCAATTTAACATATTTCACATTTGTTTCATGTTCGTTTGTGCTTTTAAATTGTTAAAATTGCATTGTTAACCCAGATGACAATACAAAAATCTGACATAGTTTTTGCATTGGACACAGTTACCTAATTTTACTTGTATATGCACCTAATATCTTTCTGTTTGGCCTGGAATTTATATTTAATAACACCATTGCTCCAGAAAAAATATAGTGTTTTATTTTTCATGGTGCAGCTATATTTCGTTAGAGCTATTTTAGGGTATAGACCTGCTGGAATTTGGTTGTGTTTTTAACTGATGGTTGAAAGCGTAGTCAGGAATTCAACAAATATACAGGCTTGTTTTGAGTGGGTGAATGAAGGTGTACATTTCCTTTCTTTTCATTTCTTTCATTTCTTAACTGAATACTACCCAAGATCTCACACTTAAACTGTATTATGTCCAGTGGGAATTAGCCACATAATGCTAAATTATCTAAATGTAAAAATTGTTATGAGTTAGAATCATTTATAAAAAAAATTCACAATAATGAATTAAATGTCTAACATAATTTTTCCAGATTTTCACAAGGTTAGTGTATGCGGCACGTGGACATGTTGCAAGATGGGATTTGTAAGAGCAGCACCACACTTTCAAAGATGGCAAAGAAACTTCACATCTGTCTTAAAAGCAAGAGAAAGCATCGGAAGCAAAATGGCAGAGAATAGGTGGAGTTGATGTCGTCATCCACATTGATGAAAGCAAGTTCTGTCATAAAAGAAAGGTATGTATTCTATTGCTAACCTAGTCATTCTATTGAAATCGTTTATTTAAGTTATAGCTTTAAAGTCTGAATCTGCAATATCCACACAAAATTTGCGCGTAGAAAAAAGACAACAAAAATAAAGAATCTACACCCCTGTAGGAACAAGATACTTCACTCAATTTGTTTTCTTCTATTCAAATCAATCTCGCAAACCAGCTCTATCCCTCAACGCTTTACCAAAACTGGCAGCAATGTAATGATTTTGATTGTTTTAACTGCAGACTGTCTCTTCAAAGCATTGGTAGATTCCGTGTCCACTCATTATCTTTTAACATGATTTTATTTCAGTACGCCAGAGGACGCTTTGGAAACTCTTGGAGGAGAAAGACGTGGGTATTTGGAATGTTGGAGATACGGGGCAACTCCAGACGTCCCGTCCTTCGGCTTGTGAAGAGGAGGAACAAGGATACCTTGGTTCCTATCATCAAGAAACACATCAAACCTCAGAGTACGATTGTGATGAGTGGACAGCATATTCAAGTCTCTCACAGAAGGGCTACAGGCATGTGAAGGTCAACCACAGTCAGCATTACGTAGACCCAGATACAGGTCTGCACACTCAGAATATTGAGAGGGCCTGGCAGACCTACAAGAAGGAGGTATAGTGTTTGCGTGGAAACCGAACAGAAAAGACCCTGAAAAGGCAGCTCTGTTTTATAGAATGGGCATACTGGTTGGGCAAGAGACACAAACAGGGAATCCTTGGTAGACTTTTCAAGGACATAAGGAACATAACATAATAAGCATGTAATATTTTTTTTCAATAGTTCAATGTTTTTACATGCTTCCTCCAAGCAAATGTTGCAGAGCCAGTAAAATGTTGCAAAGCCAGACATACTAAAAGCTTCACTTGCGTTTCACTTTATTTGGATAGTCGTAAGGTATATCTATAGATGATTACTTGAGTTTGTGAATGCACTGAACATGTTGATCAGTCAAAACATTTTAATGTGAAGTAGATATGCCATAAACAGTCAACTAAGCTTCAATTGTGTTTCACTTTATTTGGATAGTCACAAGGAATATCTATAGATTATTACTAGAGTTTGTAAATGCACTGACCATGTTGATCAGTTGATATTTTTTTAATGTGAAGCAGATAAACCATACACAGTCAACTAAGCTTCACTTGTGTTTCACTTTATTGGGATAGCCACAAAGCATATCTACAGATAGTTACTTGAATGACATCACGTCTTGTGAAAGTGTTACAGTTACATTAGAGATGCTGCTAATAGACTCCTAAATATTTGCTGTAGATGTACTATAGATTACCCAAAATGAAAAATACTTTCTGAGATGGTACTGATAATCTACAAATGTGCTGTAGCAATGCAGTTGAGTATATGTAGATATAATATAGATTACCATAATGAAAATGAACATCAATGATATTGAAGATGCTACTGATAAGCTACAAATGTGCTGTAGCAATGCAGTTGAGTATCCGTAGATCTAATACAGATGACCATAGTGAAAATATACATTGATGCTACTGATAAGCTACAAATGTGCTGTAGCAATGCAGTTGAGTATCTACAGATACAATAAAGAATACCATAATGAAAATATACATTAATGATATTGAAGATGCTACTGATAAGATACAAATGTGCTATAGCAATGCAGTTGAGTATCTATAGATACAAATGAAGATTACCATAATGAAAATAAAAAGATACATTCAGGACATGCTACTGATATGTTGCAAATGTGGTTTAAATGCTGCTTATTGGTTATAGATGGTTTGTTGAATATCTACAGATGGACAACAGGCACTTTGTTCCTGAATCTGTACAGACATTCAGTAGTAAATTTACGATATTTTGTTGATAGTTTGTAGATCACCTACAGATTAACTGTCGAAAGTCTGCAGACATTCAGTTGAGAAATTATATTGATATTCTGTTGATAGTTTGTAGAGCATCTACAGATTGACTATCCAAATAAAGTCTTACCTAACTTTTTACCAGGTCTTGAATCACATTGACATATCGTTATGAGCTGTAAAAATAGCGCCACATCCTTTCCTTCAAAGTCCTGTTATAACGTTCAACAACGGACGCTTTTAAATCTGGTCCAGTGGCAAAATGTAAGATGTTGTGATCGTTCATCAGTGTTTTAAACACACGATTAAATAACTTCTTTTCAGAGTCCATTTGCACTTTCTTGGGAATCCCACTCTCTTTCAAAAGAGATGCAAAAGCCCTGGTCACTTCCGCTCCGCTCTTATTTTTTAGCACTCTTACAAAAGATACTTTGGAGAAAATGTCTATTACCTTTAACAAGAAGCGATTTCCATCGTTTTTATCTGCCAGCGCTTGCATATCACATAAATCTGTTTGGAACTGGGATAAATGATGAGTGAAAAACACTAGATTTCTATGGAATGTTTTTCTCAGAGGCTTGTGCAGAGTATAGTTGTCCTGTTTCTTACGCAATAGCTCTCTGAAGTTGCTCCTTTCCTCCAAAATATCCCGGGGGAGAGGGATTAAAACATGTTTTTCATTAGCTGCTCCATCCTCCTAATTCTCGTTGTTATGGAAACGGGTGAGGAGAATTTATTTAAAATCAGTTTACATGCTTACAGTATCAATCAAGAGTTTAAAATCAGTTTTCTCGGTTACATAATAATTCATGACTTTGAATACTTTGATTATATTTACAGGCTTATGGCTCTGTATTTTTAAAACACACACATCGATTATATAGGCATACAAACAAATTAGATGATACACGTTACATGTCATCGGTGGTTCAAAGAAAATACGTAAAAATTTAGACAAATATTTTTCTAACATCCATCTACTTCTAGCAATATCAATGTTAGCAATTTTTGAGTCATATGGACACGATCCAAGATTTCCTCCATTCTTTACACATGTTCAACATTAACAAAAGTTTGGGATGTGTAGAGTGAAGAATCATTTACTTTCCTTTCAATAATTTGCATCATAAGTTCTGTAACATTTCTCAAAATAAATTTTTGAGTTGTTCTCTCAAATAACCTACATAAACAGTTACCAATTATAGCAATTAAGGGTTTCAGGAAACAGATTTTGGACAGCCTGAGTGGGAGACGGATCTTCAGGTATGTCCTCTCATGCTTTACTTCACTTCAGGACACACCACATGGCGTAATACTTCCCAGTCAGTGATTTGGTACTCCATACCACAGGTTGCGTTTATATATTCAGCTCCCATGGCTAAAATGTACAACTTCACTTTAGAAGCAGGGTAATCAAACGCAAAGCCAACCATTTTTCCATCCGCGATGTCATGCTGATCCGTCAGCTGCTTAAACGGAGGTGTTTGAGTTCTATACACATTAAGAAAAGGCTTCTTTGGCACATCATATATTTCTGGAACCTATCTTTTTTTTTCGCTCCTCCGTTCTGCGGCCTATTTCGTAAGTCTGGGTTGTCACGGGTGTATCACTAAGCACAGACGCCATCTTGAACTAAAAAAAAAAACGAATTCAGCTGCAAACCAGAAGTCAAGCTCTTATTTATTTATTTGTAACTCTCAGAGAACGAACCACCGGTAACACCTGCTCAACCCCGCTTGCACCGCTTACATCTCAAGAAACCCAACACCCTCTCCTCCCAGAGAAGGAAGCCCCGGAAAAACAACTGTCCAAATAATACCACCCTTGACATGAACGTCCGGTCATACGTTTTTATTCATAATCCTTTTTGACCTTCCCTCTTATACCACAGAATCACCTGCTCTACCCCTCCCTCCCAAACCGGACATGAAACCCCGGGAAAAACAACTGCTACCATCCGGTCATAAATTAAAACATCATTTTCATAATCCTTTCACACAGCCACAGCTGACAAAGGTCAAAGGAATAAATCACTTGGACTTTGGGTGCTGTATACTATATTCTTCTAGCATTGGTTCACAACGTTGCGTAAAATAACAACTGCGCAGTTGTGACACTGATGTTATTTACTTGGTCTGAAATAAAAACAATTTGGGTTAACAGAAGACCAAGCAGATACAGGTGTTTAAAGCTGATGATTACTAAATGTTAAAAGACTACTTACCAAGGTCTGAAGGTCCAAAAAAGTGTTTTTCAAACAAGGTTGTGTTGAATTCCACTCATCCCTAAACCACAGATAAAAAACAAACAATATGAAAGACAGATGGAAGCTTAACGTTTGGATTGCTCCATCATTTTCATTATGTTATTCTTCATACATTCTTAAAAAGTTCAAATATGCCATTTGTTAGCTTTTATAATTGCAACACAATTCAAAACAATTATTTCAAATAAAATAACTTGTACTTACTATGTAAATGGCCTACTCAGCTCTCGAAACGGTAGATGTCTTCTGTGGCAGCCGCGGATTTAATAATGACAACACAACCTGTACGCCTCCAAAGGGTTACGCCTCTTAACTTTGTCATTGGTTACACGTCACCGTTCATCACTTCAGAACTATATTGTTACCATTAAATAAAATTGTGATACGGTCGGATGAAGCTAAACTAATTAGTTCACGTAGTTGTTTACATTTGATACTTCCGGTCAGGTAGAAATGCCATGCTCGTTAGTTATCACATCTTCACCGTGACATCACGTCATTTTATTTTATCTATTAAGGACAAACTCATCCGCTTACATACACTTGCAAATGTTTATCTTAATATTGCCATTAATCTTTTTTTAAAATGACATAAGTCAATAATACAGCATACAAAAATCAGAATTAATGTCATGCTGCAATACCCAGAAGTCTTACATCCCCGGCACACACATACACTGCATGAAAAGGCCTGTTTCGGAGTGTGTCCATTCAAGTAAAGATCTTTGTAATGGTGACAGGTAAAAGGCCAGTACAGAGAAGTCGCGATATAAAACGATTTTAAACAGTCGTAAGAAGTCAGCTCTTGACATTTCTGGAAACTCCTCAAACTTTGCACATGCAAATTAGTTGTTAACACTTACCTTTTGTCCTCATTCTAATTTCAACAGTTTACACTCAGCAGGCAACCTAAAGTTAAAAAGCAGTATACTTAAATTGTTGTACTTTTGGACAGAAAGTTGTATAGAAATAGTTCACTGAGTGAAAATGGACCCAGTTATTTTAAAATGTTGTATACTTGTATATAATATAATTTAAATCAAATAATTGTATCAATTTTAACACACTGAAATATATTTAGTACATTATATTGTTTTAAAATATTTTTTACAGTGCAACAAAAGTTGTTCCAAAATAATATTTTTATTTTTTACAAGTGTGTGGCTGTTTACCATGACAACAAAGGAAAAATAAAATAAAGGAGTCATTAAATAAAAGCTTTTATAAAAAGGCTGGTTGAGGATTCAGATTCACAGGAAGTTTGATGTTATATTGCAAGAAACAATGTCAGCTGAACAATGGCAAGATCCTTGTTTGGATATAATAATGTAAACAAAAGAACTCCTGCACCCAGTCTGCATAATATGCAATAAGAATTAAAAACAACATTTCGGTACCAAGATTTCAACAGTTTACACTCAGCAGGCAACCTAAAGTTGGTACCGAAACCTTGTTATTAAATTCTTATTGCAAGTTACGCATTTGCAATAAGAATTTAAAAAAAGAACCGCGGGAGTTCTTTTGTTTACTTGAATCGACCTGTGGTCTTCTCCAACGCACCGGTCGATCTACAGGTGTGCAAAAGTTCGGTTTCTCAATGGATATAATACAGGTGCTGGTCATAAAATTAGAATATCATCAAAAAGTTGATTTATTTCAGTAATTCCATTCAAAAAGTGAAACTTGTATAATGTATACATTCATTCCACACAGACTGATATATTTCAAGTGTTTATTTCCTTTAATTTTGATGATTATAACTGACAACTAATGAAAACCCCAAATTCAGTATCTCAGAAAATTAGAATATTACTTAAGACCAATACAAAAAAGGATTTTTAGAAATGTTGGCCAACTGAAAAGTATGAACATGAAAAGTATGAGCATGTACAGCACTCAATACTTAGTTGGGGATCCTTTTGCCTGAAGTACTGCAGCAATGCGGCGTGACATGGAGTCGATCAGTCTGTGGCACTGCTCAGGTGTTATGAGAGCCCAGGTTGCTCTGATAGTGGCCTTCAGCTCTTCTGCATTGTTGGGTCTGGCGTATCGCATCTTCCTCTTCACAATACCCCATAGATTTTCTATAGGGTTAAGGTCAGGCGAGTTTGCTGGCCAATTAAGAACA
>JACXGI010015953.1:0-16665 GCA_016801175.1 Esox masquinongy | reverse complement strand
GGGGAGATGAAAGAGAGACAGAAGGGGAGATGAAAGAGAGACAGAAGGGGAGATGAAAGAGAGACAGAGGGGGAGACAAGGATAAAGAGGGAGAGACAGGGAGAGAGACAGAGGGGGAGATGGAGAGAGAGACAGAGGGGGTGATAAAAGAGAGACAGAGGGTTAGAGGGTGAGACTAGAAAAGGTGAACCGTGTGATTGACGTATGAAGCTCAGCTTATAAGGAATTATATAAAGCTACATAAAAGAGGTTTTGACTATTGATAAAAGTGACCTGAAAACACAGACCACGATTCATACCCACAAACACACACACACACACACACACACACCCCCACACCCCCACAAACACACGCTCACCCACAAACACACGCTCACCCACAAACACACACACAGATCAGACAAGGGCCGAGCAGACAAGACCTTAACAGAGTAGAGCAGACCTTAACGGAGTAGAGCAGACCTTAACACAGTAGAACAGATCTTAACACAGTAGACCAGATCTTAATGGAGTAGAGCAGACCTTAACGGAGTAGAGCAGACCTTAACGCAGTAGAGCAGACCATAATGGAGTTGAGCAGACCTTAATGGAGTAGAGCAGACCTTAACGCAGTAGAGCAGACCTTAACGGAGTAGAGCAGACCTTAACAGAGTAGAGCAGACCTTAACGGAATAGAGCAGACCTTAACACAGTAGAGCAGACCATAACACAGTAGAGCAGATCTTAGTGGA
This sequence comes from Esox masquinongy, assembly GCA_016801175.1. Taxonomy (NCBI): domain Eukaryota; kingdom Metazoa; phylum Chordata; class Actinopteri; order Esociformes; family Esocidae; genus Esox; species Esox masquinongy. The sequence goes on along the minus strand of JACXGI010015953.1, from coordinate 15,934 downwards.
TTAGAGCAGACCTTAACAGGTGTAAGTAGATAATTTTGCCTACCAGGTAAATTCACAGGTGTAAGTAGATAATTTTGCCTACCAGGTAAATTCACAGGTGTGAGTAGTTAATTGTTTAAGCAAATGTACCACCCACGTGTGTTGAGGTTGGAATGTAATGGCTCTATTTTATTGGGTCTTGCACAATAAAACACTTTTTACAAAAAAATGAAGTAAATGTTTTGTGTATTTTGGATGCCTTCCAGTGCCCAGTGTAATAAACAGATGTGTCAGAGATTGTGGCATTGAAATGAATGACCTCTCGATCAGGAACTCAACAGAGTGCACTAAAGAGACAGTTTTAATTGACTTAATTGGCTTGGAATTAACATTTTCAGATGTGTTTTACATTGATATGCTATATCAGTCAGTCATTTCAGATGTGTTTAACAATGATATAGTTCATTCAGTCATTTTAGATGTGTTCTACACTGACATGCTATTTCAGTCAATCATTTCAGATGTGTTTAACAGGTGATTGTCAAAGGCTTGGTGCCCCAGCTACTAGTGGATGCATGTCCACCACTCCTACACACTACTCAGCCAATCAGGTGCCACCACAGGTCTAGTAGGGAAATAAAGACTCTCCTTGTGAGACACACTTGGGGATTTAAGGTAAACACTGGATACAAAGTGTGTGTGTGTGTGTGTACAGTGTGTGCAGGAATGTTCAGAATGTGTATGTGTAATTACAGTTTGCACAAGAAATTATTAAATTATATATTATAGCCAGCTGGAGAAAGGGAATATACTTTTCCTCTCATTCTTCTCCTGCCCCTCTCTCTTCCTATCTCTCCCCTCTCTTCTCTCCCTAGCCTCTCTGTTCCTCTCTTTCCCCTCTCTTCGCTTCTCTCCCTACCTTCTCTATTCCTCTCTTCCTCCCCTCTTCTCTCTCTCCTCTCTCTCCCCTGTCTCTTCTTTTTCCCCTCTCTCTTCCTCTACCTTCTTTTTCCCCACAAATCCAGGTTAGGGTTAGTGGCTTTATTGTCATGGGTAATATTTGTTTACATTCACAATTCTAGAGTAAAATTTGCAAAATAAAGTAATAATTGAACATATAAATATATACAGTATGCACCAACGTTGAAATGTTTGGGGTCACTTAGAAATCTCCCTGTTTTTGAATGAAAAGTAATTTTCTGTCCATTAAGATAACATACAGTGCCTTGCGAAAGTATTCGGCCCCCTTGAACTTTTCGACCTTTTGCCACATTTCAGGCTTCAAACATAAAGATATAAAACTGTAATTTTTTGTGAAGAATCAACAACAAGTGGGACACAGTTATGAAGTGGAACGAAATTTATTGGATATTTCAAACTTTTTTAACAAATAAAAAACTGAAAAATTGGGCGTGCAAAATTATTCAGCGCCTTTACTTTCAGTGCAGCAAACTCTCTCCAGAAGTTCAGTGATGATCTCTGAATGATCCAATGTTGAGCTAAATGACTAATGATGATAAATAGAATCCACCTGTGTGTAATCAAGTCTCCGTATAAATGCACCTGCTCTGTGATAGTCTCAGAGGTCCATTTAAAGCGCAGAGAGCATCATGAAGAACAAGGAATTGTGTCCTTCATAACTGTGTCCCACTTGTTGTTGATTCTTCACAAAAAATTACAGTTTTATATCTTTATGTTTGAAGCCTGAAATGTGGCAAAAGGTCAAAAAGTTCAAGGGGGCCGAATACTTTCGCAAGGCACTGTAAATTTGATCAGAATTAGTGTAGACTTGGAGGGAGAATAAGAGGGAGAGAGAGAGAGAGAAAGTGAAAGACAAGTAGAAGAGAAGGGAACGGGAAGAAAAATAGAGAAGAGGAGAGGTTGATTATGAGGACGTTTTGTCCTAGTCTCCACCATTAAATGATAATGATTATGATTATGTTTCAGGCTGTCATGGGGATTGATTATGATTATGTGTCAGGCTGTCATGGGGATTGATTATGATTATGTGTCAGGCTGTCATGGGGATTGATTATGATTATGTGTCAGGCTGTCATGGGGATTAATTATGTATCAGGCTGTCATGGGGATTGATTATGATTATGTGTCAGGCAGTCAGATTGAGGGATTATATCCCATATCTCTCTTCCACTCTCCTTCTCCCTCTTTCTTTCTTGCTCCCCCTTTTTCTCTCTTTCTTTTCTTCCTTTTACCTTCCTCTCCACACACTAGTCCCTAATTTTAACTCCTCTATTTCATTATTTTGATTAACCCCCGTTCTAGATAACCCTTCCATACTCAGCCCCTGTTCTAGATAACTGTCTCATACTCAACCCCCATTCTAGATAGCCCTCTCATACTCAGCCCCCCATTCTAGATAACCCTCTCATACTCAGCCCCTGTTCTAGATAACCCTCTCATAGTCAGTCCCCATTCTAGATAACCCTCTCATACTCAACCCCTGTTCTAGATAACCCTCTCATACTCAGCCCCATTTTAAATAACTCTCTCATAATTAGCCCCTGTTCTAGATAACCCTCTCATACTCAACCCTCATTCTAGATAACCTTTCTCATACTCAGCCCCTTGTTCTAGATGACCCTCTTATACTCATCCCCCATTCTAGATAACCCTCTCATTCTCAACCCCCATTCTAGATAACCCTCTCATACTCAGCCCCCTGTTCTAGATAGATATGCCAGGACATCTGTAAAGGTTTATGACTTTCGGAATAACCTCAGTTCCCAAGAAGAACAAAATGCAGCCTATCAGGTTTTGTTTCTGGGGAAATCTGCCATGCAGCCTAGCAGGTTCTGTTTCTGGGGAAATCTCTTTCCTCATAAAACTGAACCTTTATTTTCTCAGAACAAGGAAACATTTTAATTGCCTAAAATCTAATTCAAATGAACCATAATTTAAAAGATTTCAAGTACAGATTAGATCTTGGCATTATGTTCTGTTCCTTCATGATGGCTCAAATTCCAAAGAGTATTGGAGAAAAAAGCCATTTGGAGCTCTAAAAAACACAACAACGATCATACTTAGACTATGTTTTTTAATTCAAATTAAACTGAAGTACGCTAAGAAGGGGCATAGGATGATTTTCCGAATCCAAGCAGAAAGAACTAAAAGGCAATTTAATATGCACCGATCAGTCATAACATTATGACCACTGACAAGTGAAGTGAATAACACTGATAATCTCGTTATCATGGCACCTGTCAGTGGGTGGGATATATTAGGCAGGAAGTGAACAGTCTGTCCTCAAAGTTGATGTGTTAAAAGCAGGAAAAATGGGCAAGCATAAGGATCTGAGCAACTTTGACAAGGGCTCAACTGTGATGGCTAGACGACTGGGTCAGAGCATCTCCAAAACTGCAGCCCTTGTGGGGTGTTCCTGGTCTGCAGTGGTCAGTACCTATCAAAAGTGGTCCAAGGCAGGAGAAGCGGTGATCCAGCGACAAGGTCATGGGCGGCCAAGGCTTATTGATGCATGTGGGGAGCGAAGGCTGGCCCGTGTGGTCTGATCCAACAGATGAGCTTCTGTAGCTCAAATTGCTGAAAAAGTTAATGCTGGTACTGATGGAAAGGTGTCAGAACACAAAGTGCATCGCAGTTTGTTGCATATGGGGCTGTGTAGCCGCAGACCAGTCAGGCTGACCCCTATCCACTGCCGAAAGTGCCTACAATGGGCACGTGAGCATCAGAACTGGACCACAGAGCAATGGAAAAGGTGGCCTGGTCTGATGGATCACGTTGTCTTTTACTAAGCGTGGATGGCCGTATGTGTGTGCGTCGCTTACCTGGAGAACACATGGCACCAGGATGCACTATGGGAAGGAGGCAAGCCGGCGGAGGCAGTGTGATTCTTTGGACAATGTTCTGCTGGGAAAACTTGGGTCCTGCCATCCATGTGGATGTAACTTTCACACATATCACTCCATCTCTCCACCTCTCCACAATGAATCTCTCCACAATGAATCTATCCACAATGAATCTCTCCACAATGAATCTCTCCACAATGAATCCATCCACAATGAATCCATCCCAATACATGTGGTTCCCTGAAATAAGGGGACTCTATGTGAAGACTGCTGTCCTGGAGTATGGAGTGGTGGAGGGACCTCAGTGGAGGGAAGGTGGAGATGTTTAGTTGGAGGTTGTTGGTATGGAGTATGGAGTGGTGCAGGGACCTCAGTGGCGGGATTGTGGAGATGTTTAGTTGGAGGTTGTGGGTATCTGCCGCATCCTCGTTTCAATCTTCCCAATCATATCAACCACGCCCCCTTCCCAATCATATCAACCACGCCCCCTTCCCAATCATATCAACCATGCCCCCTTCCCAATCATATTAACCACGCCTCCTTCCCAATCATATCAACCATGCCCCCTTCCCAATCATATCAACCACGCCCCCCTTCCCAATCCTATAAACCACGCCCCCATTCCCAAGAGTATTGATGCACACAGGTGTTCTATTTTTGGTAATTGGGGTTGGTATTTACTTTTGGCAGGGACGCCGACAGGAATGACAGGGCCCGGGACAAAATTTAACGTTTAGGACCCAAACCACGGGCCAAAAAATTAATTGATAGTAATTCTATTACTGTCCAAAAAACAGGTCATAAACATTTTATTGTTTAATGTTTTAATTCATAACTAGGCCACATTCAAATCCCTTTGTTTTCAACACAGGTAATTAATTATGTCACATCTTTTCAATTCATAACCTACCCAGTCCCAATCAGCCATTATTTAACTGCTACACATATTAAGATGTTCCCTTTTAGATTTGTCCTTCCATTTCTGTGCTCCTAGTTTTGGTTGCATGGTGGCAATGTTTTAGCCAGATAGCTACAGTACTGTAGTTAGACAAATGTATTGGTTAAATTTGAACATTTTTTAAGCTGCACTATGTAGGATTTGTTTCAGCAAAAAAAACAATTACAGAATTTTGCAATTACTCACCGGTCAGAAAGCGGTTCCGCACCAATGCCCAGTAGAGAATCATGTTTTCTTTCACTTTGCCGTTTTCGTAGTGTATGCTGTAGTAGACAAGGGAGGAACTGACTGTCGTCCTGGTCTCTAGCTGCCATTATAGTTTCTAACCCATAATGCTGTATAAAAAAAGCAGCAAATAGTAAAAAACATGAATCCCTTCATCAATGCAGTTCTTCTGTTTAGTAACTGTTAACCTTCTCGATAGTACTGAATAGAAACACTGACTGACAAATTAATAATTATATTTACACCAACCAAATGCCCCCCCCCAGGCCTGGGCCCGGGACAACGTTCACGGTTGTCCCCCGCTGTTGGCGTCACTGACTTTCGGGGGTGTTGCTTAGTAGTTTCGAGAAATATTGTTTGTTTTGTCAACTTGCCAAGTGTTTATTCTATATACTTTTTTGCCTAGTTTGTGACCATGTTTATTCTCTAGCCTTACGATTTTGTACTTTTGCCTTGTTCTTTTGATCTCCCGTGTTTTTGACCTTTCTGCCTGCCCTGTGACTTTGGTTTTTGGATTATGGATTTGGATTAATATTAAATTCAGCGCTCAGACTATTTACATTTAAGTCATTTAGCAAACCCTCTTCTCCAGAGCAACCGTAGTGAATGCATTCATCTGTTGTGAGTTTGTTAATGACACTGGCATCCCAAACACCCTCCTGACACTGGCATCCCAAACACCCTGCTCTACTAGGACCCATTTTAATGTCACGCTACTCAGCATTCCTGTCAGATTTAATCTTAATGTCACGCCACCCAGTATTCCTGTCAGATTTAATCTTAATGTCACGCAACTCAGCATTCCTGTCAGATACATTGCTACTTTCACACTATCCAGGTTCCTTTCAAATACATTCAGAAGAACAGGTTGGAACACGCAGAAGGGGAATCGGTCAAACTCAAATTTTCAGGTTAGTTTGTGAATATTCATATTTTATACTGAAAAGCTGAATTATTAGTTTCTTGGTTTATGGATATAAATGTGCCATATTGATCTTCTGAGTTAGACAATATGTTATTTCTTAGTATAGTCATCGGTCATGTTGATTTGCAGAATTTACTGCTTCATGATATTTATCACAATATGTTTTATTTATATAGATGTGTCATTGATTTATTGAATTAGTAAAGTACATTTATTTGTTGGTATAGTTTAGGGATATACCCCAAACCTCTTACAATGGCTATCAAAAGTATTCACCTAAATTTTCCAAATTTTGTTGTGTTACAACATGAAATCAAAATGGATTCAACAAGGATTTTTTGCTGCTGATCAACCAAAAAAGTAACGAGGTCAAAGTGAAAAAAATCTACAAATTACCCTACATTAATTACAAATACAAAACAGAAAATAATTGTACTCACCCACTATAGTCAATAGTTGGTCAGGACAACAACTGCAGCCTTATCATCCTACCCTACAGACCAGATTTAAGGTGGGCACTATTTGAACTATTAAATATTATCAGATATTAAGGATTAAAATAGAAGTAGGTTGCACAACTTCACTTTGTAAAAGGTATCCTCTCGCCCAAAAATTTTGGAGACCACTATCAGTGATGGATCGTGTTTCTATGTCTCTGCTGAACATTCTGAACGAACTGGTGGAAGATGATTTGAAGAGGTTCAAATGGCACCTGAACCAGGACCAGTTTGATTCTGAGTTTCCTCCCATCCCTAAAGGTCAGCTGGAGAAAGCAGACAGATTAGACACCTTGGATTACATGGTGAAGACCTACAGGGAATCTGGAGCTGTGACCATCTCACGGAAGATACTGACAAAGATGAATTAGAACCAACTGCTTGACAAATTAATGAACACACATGTTCAGACTACGAAAAGAAAGAAAACATCAGGTTAGAAAGTTATTTAACATTTATAATGACAGTAACACAAACAAATATCAGGACACTGATATATAGCAACACACAGAGTTTAAGATGACAATCTTAATGTATAGTTAAGATGTTAAGATATGTAGTTAATATGTATTTCAATTTCAACACTAAGACTTCTTCAAGCAAGTTTATTCAGACAAGATTGGGTGTTCTCGGGGAGGTACTGTATGGCTGTAAACTTCAACCCGAAAAATGTTTACAATAATTAACAGCAAAACACACAGCTTTTACAATTCAATACATCAACCACCTCAGTTTCCCAGAATCCCCACTTAACCTCTCTCTTTTGGCTCAAGTTGTAAATTCTTCACTCTCCCTTTCAGATGATCCTTTAGTTTATTTAGTTGAGAGTCTCTGGGCATTCACTGTTCCACAAATAAACATAAACATCTTCAAAAACCTTTATGACTGTAATAGCTACAAAATGACAATTATGACTGTAATAATCATTCCCTGAAGGAGGCACCAGCCCATGGGAACCTCCCAATGTAGTCTCAGACCTCATTCTTTAATTCTTTACCATGGCTTGATGGTGTGGAGTCAACACGATGTCATACCTCATTCCCTCCTTCAGGTGCAGTCAAGTATATTTAGATCGAACATCCCTGTTTGAAGAGTTCCTTCAGGAACATTAGAATGATGGAACATCAGTAATGATCACATCATAGTGATGTTAACACAGACACACATATAGTTATATTGTCAGTAATTATCACATCATAGTGATGTTAACAGACACACAAAGTTATGTCAGTAATGATCAAATCATAGTGATGTTAACACAGACACACATATAGTTATGTCAGTAATGATCACATCATAGTGATGTTAACACAGACACATATAGTTATTATGTCAGTAATGATCAAATCATAGTGATGTTAACACAGACACATATATAGTTATTATGTCAGTAATGATCAAATCTTAGTGATGTTAACACAGACACACATATAGTTATTATGTCAGTAATGATCAAATCATAGTGATGTTAACACAGACACACATATAGTTATTATGTCAGTAATGATCAAATCATAGTGATGTTAACACAGACACATATATAGTTATTATGTCAGTAATGATCAAATCATAGTGATGTTAACACAGACACACATATAGTTATTATGTCAGTAATGATCACACAGTTATGGCAGTAACTTTGTTTTTCCTTGCAGTTAAAGAGGCTCTAAAATCTTATCTGAAGGAGAAGTACAGCGGTGTTTATGAGGGGACGTCAATGGAAGGTGATTTTATCAATCTAAACAAGATCTACACTGACCTCAATTTGACTGAGGGGGACTCTGGTGGGGTCAAACATGAGCATGAGGTCATAAAAGACACAAAAACACTAGCCATCGAAAAAAACATCAAGCATAGTGACTTATTCCAAAAACGGACTGGTCAAAATAAGCCAATCAGAACAGTGCTGACTCAGGGCATTGCTGGCTTAGGAAAGACTGTCTCTATTCACAAGTTGATTCACGACTGGGCAGAAGGAAAAGAGAACAAATATATTGATTTCATCTTTCCACTTCCTTTTCGCAAGCTCAATCCTAATATAGGGGGGAATGACTGCAGTCTGATTGAGCTAATTCATCAGTTCTTCCCTGACATAAAGCCAATCAACACTCTGATGAACAATTTTAAAGTTTTGTTTATCTTTGATGGTCTGGACGAGAGTCAACTCCCTTTGGACTTCAAAAATAATAATGTTCTGACAGATGATACAAAGTCAGCCTCGTTAGACACACTGATCACAAACCTGATCAGAGGAGATCTCCTCCCCTCTGCTCTCATCTGGATAACCACCCGACCTGCAGCAGCCAATAAGATACCTCGTCTCTACATTCATCAGTGGACAGAGGTACAAGGCTTCTGTGACCAACAGAGGGAGGAGTACTTTAAAAAGAAAATTAGTGATAAGAACCTGGCCAGCAAAATCTTCAGCCATTTCAAATCATCAAGGAGCCTCTACATCATGTGTCACATACCAGTATTCTGCTGGATTTTAGCCACTGTTCTAGAGAATCTGTTGGTTGAAATGAAGAGAAGAGAGTTACCCAAGACCCTGACCGAGACACACTTACGCTTCCTGATCTCTCAGATGGACAACATGAGAGCAAAACTGAGTTCCACAGCCACAGGAAGTGACAACAAAGTCCTTAAACTTGGAGAGTTGGCATTGCGACAGCTGAAGAAAGGACATCTGATCTTCTACGAGGAAGACATGAAGGAATGTGGCATGAGGCATCTGTGTACTCAGGTCTTTGTACCAAGGTGTCCCAAGGAGAGGGGAAGACCAGTTCTAACTCAGCGTTCAGCTTTGTGCATCCAGGAGTGTCTTGCTTTGTGCATCTGACATTCATCAACAGCAATGAGAACCCACTTGACAAACCATACAGGGTTTGGCAACTTCTGACACAGTGGAAACACAAATCTATGATTGAGTTACACAAGATGGCAGTAGATCAGGCCTTACAGAGTGAAAATGGACATCTGGACCTGTTCTTCCGCTTCCTTCTGGGCCTCTCACTGGAGTCCAATCATACTCTCCTACAATCCTTACAAGCAGGGACACAGACAGGAAGCTGCTCACTGACCACTGAGGACACAGTGAAGTACATCAAGACGAAGATTAAGGAGAATCCCTCTCCAGAGAGATGCATCAATCTGTTCCACTGTCTGAATGAACTAAATGACCATTCTCTAGTGGAGGAGGTCCAAAGCTACCTGAGCTCAGGAAGCCTCTCAGAAGCCAAACTATCACCTGCCCAGTGGTTAGCTCTGGTCTTTGTGTTACTGACATCAGAAAAGAAGCTGGATGTGTTTGACCTGAAAAAGTATTCCACATCAGAAGATATTCTTCTGAGGCTGCTACCACTGGTCAAAAACTGTAGAAGAGCTCTGTGAGTATATTAAAGAGACAGAACATGTCACTACTGAGACAAATATCATCAGGATGAAATATTTCAATACTATGTTTAAAACACTTAAATAACAGATATCTATTCAAACCTTGTATTGATCCTTTTCAACATCTAATTTAGTCTGAATCAATGTCATCTTTCACAACAATGCTGCAATTCACTGGCCACGGCCCTCAAATCCCATCACCTGAGAGAGCTGGACCTGAGCGACAACAACCTGAAGGACTCAGGAGTGAAGCTGCTCTGTGCTGGACTGAAGAGTCCCCAGTGTAAACTTGTGACACTTAAGTGAGTATTACTGCATTCTTTTAACAAGTAATACTACAAGTAATACTATTTGTTAAAATTATGAACAGGTTAGAATATGCTACATGCATTTGGCACTGTGTTTAGTGGAAAATTTGTCATTCACCATATTCTCTACCATAAAGTAGCAGTTGTATTTCCCTTGATTAACTGATTTTATTTCCCAATTAAAAATGAATCAACAATGTTTAACAATTCTGTTGTTTTGAAATCATACCTCTCTCTGTAGGGTGTCTGGCTGCCTGGTCACAGAGGAAGGCTGTGCTGCTCTGGTTTCAGCTCTGAGGTCAAACCCCTCCCATTTGAGGGAGTTGGATCTGAGTTACAATCACCCAGGAGACACAGGAGTGAAGTTGCTCTCTGCTGGACTGGAGAATCCAGACTGGAAACTGGAGAAACTCAAGTATGTAGTCCAGGGTACATCAACCCTGGAACACAGTTTCACTCCCTGTCTTCATTGCAACCCTCTAATCAGGGACGTATTTAGACCTGGGACACCAGGTGGGTCCAATCATGATGAGGTAGAACATAAAACCAGCAGGCTCCGGCCCTCGTAGGGTAAGAGTTGATGATCCCTGATGTAGAGGGTTTGGATCAGTCAGTTTTCATTGTGTTCAACTGAAGTTTTTGTGAGGACTTGTCCCACTCCTGTGTGGACCAATTGGACATAATATTAAAATGTGTCTAGAGCTTTTTCACTCTTCTCCTGCATGTTCAAATTCTCTCAGTCTGACCAGGAGTTGATTCAGACCTGAGGTCTAAACAGGTTATTTTTCAACCATCCAGGACCAAAGTTTTGCACTGGTCTAAAGGCTCACACTCCATCACAATTCAACTGTTATACAGATATTAAACACTAGTGTAAAGAGACTTCAAATTAACAACACTGGTCTAAAGACACTAAACATTAACAATGTGGAAACTTAAATTTGATATATGACAAAATAATAATGAACAGGCCTTTGTATATGGCTCACATCTATGAAACAGATCTTGCTGTGTCCTGGGGCAACTAAATAAGTTACTTTATTAAATAATTAACAGGTCAGAGGGATAGAGGGCTAGGTCAGAGGGTTAGGTCAGAGGGATAGAGGGCTAGGTCAGAGGGTTAGGTCAGAGGGTTAGAGGGCTAGGTCAGAGGGTTAGGTCAGAGGGATAGAGGGCTAGGTCAGAGGGTTAGGTCAGAGGGATAGAGGGCTAGGTCAGAGGGATAGAGGGCTAGGTCAGAGGGTTAGGTCAGAGGGATAGAGGGCTAGGTCAGAGGGTTAGGTCAGAGGGTTAGAGGGCTAGGTCAGAGGGATAGAGGGCTAGGTCAGAGGGTTAGAGGGCTAGGTCAGAGGGTTAGGTCAGAGGGATAGAGGGCTAGGTCAGAGGGTTAGGTCAGAGGGATAGAGGGCTAGGTCAGAGGGATAGAGGGTTAGGTCAGAGGGATAGGTCAGAGGGCTCTGTTAATCTGTTTGTTCTCTGTTCTGCAAAGATAAAGCCCAAGGGCTCTGGCTCCCTGGGATGGCTCCTATATAGTGAGGGTCAGGACTGCATTCAACAAGCAGTGTGTTGGATCAAGACTAACCACTGTTTCCTGCAATTCCTGTATTTATAAAAGGTTTAATTTAAATGTTCAGACTTTTTTCCATCATTTGTGATGATTTCCACAACAACAACATTGGTGTTAGGTGACTTAAAGTTAACAACGCTGGTGTAGAGAGAGTTAATATTATTAGCATTGGTGTAGAGAGAGTTAATGTTATTAACACTGGTGTAGAGAGAGGTAATATTATTAACACAGTGTTCCGAACCCTGTGGCTCTAGCAGTCTAGGGTGGATGGTACAGAGACCCGTAACATAAAACTCATGCAAATCAGTGTAGTGTAAAGGCACAGTGAGAACAAACGACACAGACAACCAAAGCTACCGTCAAACATAAAACGTTTATTATAAACACACAGTAAAGGGGTTAGGGAAAAAGGGGCTGAGCTGGACCCAAGAAATGAAATAATATAGTCAAAACACCCCTAAACTGAACTTGCCTGCCTCAAGAACCGCTTAGCTGACTACTAACCAATACAAAAATACAGTGGGTGGTCCGCTCAGTTCTAACTAGTGTTTTTAGACAAAGTTATCCTACGGGTTGTGTATGGCCAAGGGCAACTTGCTAAAAAAAAAAAACTTTTCCCAGGGACACAGGGATAAACAAAAACACACAGGTGGAACAAGGACTAAACAGCACACAGCAAACACTTGACTAGACAACACCAAACAAAACACCACAGCAATACATACTCACATGAAACAGGACAAAGTGAGATGTATGAATGAACAAACTGTCTGTCTATCAAAAAGGGTGTGTATCTCCAGAGCGTCTATATCCATGTGGGGTAAAGCAAAAGAGTCTCCCTTAGAGAACCAACTGGCTGGGTTTTAAACCAGGGATGTGTGATGCGATTGGGTAATGGAAAAAAGAACAGGTAGTGCAATTAGGAGTGGTGTCCACTGATTGGTCTACCTCAGCAGTCAGGTGATGACTGCCAGGTGGGAAACACCAACAAGCACAATCAGGAACATAGGGGAAATGGCAGGAGGAGAAAAACACAAACGCAGATACAGGGTACCTGCATGCGTAACACTCCCACCCTTAAAAGAGCAAACCTACTACTATACTAATCTAGAGAGAGTTAATATTATTAACACTGGTGTAGAGAGAGTTAATATTAGTAGAATTGGTGTAGAGAGTGTTAATATTATTAACACTGGTGTAGAGAGTTAATATAAGTAGCATTGGTGTAGAGAGAGTTAATATTATTAACACTGGTGTAGAGAGAGTTAATATTAGTAGCATTGGTGTAGAGAGAGTTAATATTATTAACACTGGTGTAGAGAGAGTTAATATTATTAGCACTGGTGTAGAGAGAGTTAATATTATTAGCATTGGTGTAGAGAGAGTTAATATTATTAGCATTGGTGTAGAGAGAGTTAATATTATTAACACTAGTGTAAAGAGAGTTAAAGGGAAGGATCAACACAGGTGTAGAGAGAAGGGATCTGTAGTTTTTTCACAGAAGTTACAATGCAATATTGTCAAATAGTTAGTTACAGTCATGAGATAGTTACCTAAAACTCAACTGGCACTGACTCAACCAATAACAGTGAAATTACATTGAATGTAGTCCGTTTTTTTATGTGCTATATATGTGCTTTATATGTGCTATATATGTGCTATATATGTGCTTTATATCTGCTTTATATGTGCTATATATGTGCTTTATATGTGCTTTATATATGCTGTATATGTGGTTTATATGTGCTATATATGTGCTTTATATCTGCTTTATATGTGCTATATATGTGCTTTATATGTGCTTTATATGTGCTATATATGTGCTTTATATCTGCTTTATATGTGCTATATATGTGCTTTATATGTGCTATATATGTGCTATATATGTGCTTTATATGTGCTATATATGTGCTATATGTGCTTTATATGGGAGACGTATAAAGCTATATGTGCTTTATACGTCTTGAGCTATCGATATCTGCAGGTTTCCACAACAAAATAATCTAGCAGCTTGAGTTTTCTGTGATATTCTAGGAAAATGTATGGTAATGTAAATTAACCTTTTATTTAAGCTTATGTTCACCTAATGTTGGCCTGCTACTCTGCTTTTCCAACAGTATGGACCATGGTGGAGAATTCAGAATAAAATTAGGGAACAGAAAATGTGAGTGTTTTTGTATTACGTAAGCACAAAGATTGTGTGTCTATGTGTATTTATATACCATACAACCATACAAGAATTAACCGTTTGTGATGAGGTACTGTTGACATTAAATGAATCACTATTTATCAATTAATTATAAATGATAGAGAGATGGATGCTGGAATGAAGGGGGAGAGGGAGGGATTGGGGGAATAAGAGAGGAAATTCAGCATATTCAGTTTAAATTAAGTTTAAAGGATTAGAAATGTTGTGGCCTACTTGAAATAGAGATGGGCAAAAGAGAGGGAAAAGAAAAGGAGATGGAGAGAGAGAGAACAGAGAAGGAGATGGAGAGAGAGAAGAGGAACAGAAAAGGAGATGGAGAGAGAGAAGAGGAACAGAAAAGGAGATGGAGAGAGGGAACAGAGAAGGAGATGGAGAGAGATAACAGAAAAGGAGATGGGGAGAGAGAACAGAGAAGGAGATAGAGAGAGTGGGAACAGAGAAGGAGATGGAGAGAGGGAACAGAGAATGAAATACTGAGAGAGAGAGAGAGAGAGAGAGGTGATACAAAGATGGAAAGAGAGCAGAAAACAGAAAGAGGAGAAGAGTAAGTGAGGGAGGGATGTTTTATAATTTCTAAAACAGTATCCTGGTCTCCCCCTTTAGATGCCTGTGATCTCACACTGGATCCAAACACAGCACACAGAACCCTCTCTCTATCTGTGGGGAACAGGAAGGTAACAAGAGAAGAGATGCGGTCATATCCTGATCACCCAGACAGATTTGAGGACTGGTGGCAAGTGTTGTGTAGAGAGGGTCTTTCTGGACGCTGTTACTGGGAGGTGGAGTGGAGTGGGAGAGGTGCTGATATAACAGTAGCATATAAAGGAATCAACAGGAGAGGAGGGGGCCATGACAGTCTGTTTGGATACAACAACATGTCCTGGAGTCTGTACTGCTCTGAGAACCATTACAATGCCAGGCACTTAAATATGGATAATACCATAGCTGACCCCTCCTCCACCTCCTGGTCCAGTAGGGTAGGAGTGTATCTGGACTGGCCGGCTGGCACTCTGTCCTTCTACAGCGTCTCCTCTGACACACTGAGCCACCTGCACACATTCCACTGTACCTTCACTGAGCCCCTCTACCCAGGGTTTAGGGTTGGTTGGCCAGGCTCCTCAGTGTCTCTGTGTCAGTTAAAATAGCTTTCTGTTTCCTGAAGAAACACCTGACTTTTAATTGGGTTTTTTGTTTTGTTTATTTTTGGTGACAAAACTCAAGTTCTAATGTTATATATTCTGTTATCGTTTTCATGTCATGGTATGTTATATATTGTCTTGTCTATTGTCATGATATGGTATGCCCTATTCCTGTCAATTTGAAAAGGAAATGGTGTGTTGTTCTCATTTTCCAAAATTTCCTTATTATTCTATTATTCTAATTTTAGGGGAAGGCTAAATGCATTTAAATGCAAGATAAGAAAATACTCAGAACAACAAAATTAATGTAATCATTATCATTATCATGACCCTCAACCTGGGACAAATACATTAGGCTGTGAATCGGTGGTAACAGACACCAGACGCCAGACACAAAGGGGTCATGAGTCTGTATCTTATTTCCCACAACCAGATACCGTGTTTCCCCCCTTAAATCCTTAGGGAAGCCACATCCATAATGTTGTGCCATTTGATTAAGTTCCTCCTGTGCTTGACCTTCAGTGACCCCAGACCACACTGCTGTGGTCAGCATCACCATCCCCCCCCCCCCCCCACACACACACATTTAGATACACACACAGCATCATCCACATATACACACATATACATACTGTATAGATACACACACACAGCATCATCCACATATACACACATATAAATACTGTATAGATACACACACACAGCATCATCCACATATACACACATATACATACTGTATAGATACACACACACAGCATCATCCACATATACACACACACCTACAGTATCTCACAACAATGAGTACACCCCTCACATTTTTGTAAAGATTTGATTATATCTTTTCATGTGACAACACTGAAGAAATGACACTTTGCTACAATGTAAAGTAGTGAGTGTACAGCTTGTATAA
>JACXGI010015952.1:0-16660 GCA_016801175.1 Esox masquinongy | reverse complement strand
GGATATTGTGTTCAGAAGTATAAGTGTAATGGATATTGTGTTCAGAAGTGTAAGTGTAACGGATATTGTGTTCAGAAGTATAAGTGTAACGGATATTCTGT
Organism: Esox masquinongy; assembly: GCA_016801175.1. Lineage (NCBI taxonomy): Eukaryota > Metazoa > Chordata > Actinopteri > Esociformes > Esocidae > Esox > Esox masquinongy. The sequence goes on along the minus strand of JACXGI010015952.1, from coordinate 16,559 downwards.
TCAGAAGTGAAGTTTAATGGATGTTGGGTTCAGATGTGTAAATGTAATGGATATTGTCTTCAGAAGTAAAAGTGTAATGGATATTGTGTTAAGAAGTGTAAGTGTAACGGATATTGTGTTAAGAAGTGTAAGTGTAACGGATATTGTGTTCAGAAGTGTAAGTGTAATGGATATTGTGTTAAGAAGTGTAAGTGTAATGGATATTGTGTTCAGAAGTGTAAGTGTAACGGATATTGTGTTCAGAAGTATAAGTGTAACGGATATTGTGTTCAGAAGTATAAGTGTAACGGATATTGTGTTCAGAAGTATAAGTGTAATGGATATTGTGTTCAGAAGTGTAAGTGTAACGGATATTGTGTTCAGAAGTATAAGTGTAACGGATATTGTGTTAAGAAGTGTAAGTGTAATGGATATTGTGCCGGTGGGTCACATGTGTATTAATGCAACCCTAATGTTTGAGTAAAACGTGTGTGTGTCTGTGTTCATACTGGTGTGGGTTTGTGTATGTTTGTTTTAGCAAAAGGAGACTTATGGAGATGGATTGAGTGTAAATGTGTCAGTGCAATGTAGTGTAGCGGCCATTAGTGCTGAATGAGCTGTGATATGTTGTTCCACAGGCTAATGAAGCATGTAATCTACCAGCAGACTAATGAGCCCTACAGATTTAATTACAGTTGCCTGGGAATCCCACCAGCACAGGGACTAACACTACGCTAACACCCTGGGCCTCAGCCTGACCATAGAGGCTAGCCTAACGCTAAAGTCTTGGGACAGAGACAGGGGCTAGATTATTAGTAGTTATTTTATAACTGGGGTTATACAATATTTTACTTTCAATTGTACACTGTAAATTTACTTTTAGAGTATAGCCCAAAACAGAAATGCTTCACTGTCCCAATAAATACTGATGGCACTGTTTTGTACATTTTCTTTGAAAATAATATTTGTTGTGTAAGTTGAAAAATGTTAGCAGCCTTACGCAGCGGTGATGCTGTTGGGGACCAGGGGTCTCCTCCTCAATGGTTGTCAGTCCAGCTGGGAGAGATTGCTCCTTCAGTCTCAAGCTCCCTCCTCACAACAGCATTTTTCTTTTTGGTTAAGCCATAAAATTCCTGCCTGAGGCCAAGAGGAAGAGGTCAAAATCCCCAATTTGTTGCCACTCTAAGAATATTAGCCTCTTCCGGTCATTTCATCATGTTAGTTAACAATTATTTGACTTAATTGGATGGGCCCTGAATGTCCAAAACGAGTTTTCCTGATATAAATATTTCTACCTTCAGCCTACTAATTTACTACATATAAACAATCTGATGACAGGGGTGTAGGTCTCTAGAGAAAAGAACCAGTATCTTATAACCTAATGGATTAACATTACATTACAAACCAAAAATAGTTAGTCTTAGATTATTGTAATATATTTATTTTCATTAAATTTAGTAAGTGCTATATATAGGCCTAGGTAGAGATGGGCAAAGATATATCAAAATGTATTTTAAAATAAGATACCAAATACCTTAATTTTAAGTGTATCAAAATAAACTACAACTACTAAAAAATACAGCAGCCACACCATGTATCAAAATAAATTACTGTATTTTTGTATTTTAAAGATACTAAAAATGCTTTTACAAGGGAGCATGAAATCACTTCGCAAAATCATTTAGCAATCAATTATTTATTTATTAATCACTGGATACCTATTTGGAAGTTGAAAACAAACATTTTAGCACTTTGTCAACAATTATTAAATGATCAGTATATTTTGATTTTAAATGTAGCCAGAAACGTGACCAGAAAGTAGCAACAGAACTTGTCAAAGAGTATTAACCCAACTCCAACCACTGAATCTGTTGAGAGCCTCAGAATATCGGTATAGAGGACGCATACACATTAATAGTACAGTAAGAACATTTTCTTAAACTCCAATAAAGAATACTACAATAGAGAATTCTACAGACCAGGATTCCCAAAACAGTTCAAAAGTTCTACCAAAATCAGTCAAACTTACAGTATGTGTGAGTGTGGGTGAGAGAGTAAGCGTGTGATTGAGTGAGTGTTAATGACAAAAAGGCACACGTGTGTGCATTTAACAACTTACACCATATTGTGGCATTATAATGTAATGTTGTTATTTTTATTTTTTTCATGCGCAACCAATGAAAACTTAACATAGGCTGAAAGTAGCAAGCTAACATTAACTGAGAGCTGCTACTTGGGTCAAATAGTCATCTAGAACATTATGTAAATTGCTAAACGAGTTAGCCTAGGCTACTAAAATGAACACCAAAACCTAACATGAACTGTAAAAATTGTAGCAATTTATGCTAAAAATTGATGGAAAGCTGGCAACCTACACGTTTTTCACCTTGACCTTCTTCGGTATTGATCAATTTTCTGTTCTGATCTCAACAAGACTGGGCAAATTACTGAGTACGCACCAGAGGCAGCATTTTTATGATGTCATCATGTAGACTTCTCACAAAGTATTTTACAGTATTTTTAAACTAAAAAATTCAAAACACTAAAGCATTTTGATACAAAATATGAAGCCATTTTCATTAACCCTATCAAATACAAATTACAAAATAGTATTTTGTATTTGAAATACGTATTTTAAATACATGTATCAGAAATACTGCCCATCCCTGGGCCTAGGCTACATTTAACATGAATTGTGGGCCCATAGTTTTTGTGTGTTTGTGCTTCTGACATAAGTGGCCTTCAGCACCAGGGAACTGGACAGCAGTGTTCATGGAAGACAGCCCAGTTCATAGTTGTCACAAATTAAAGGTTTAATCTACCTGCTTGTTTTGGAAAATCACTTAACAAGTCGACTCGCAAATAAATATGCGTCTGGTATGTCAGTACATCAAAGCTGAGGCATGTTTCAGCTGTGCTGGGCTGAGAGAGCGGCAGAGAATGTCGAAAACCATGGTAAAAAATCCAACGTGGCGTGCTTGATGTTTTCAACCCCCGCTCTTCCAAAGGGAAAGTGATGTGGCGCATTGACAGAGCAGAGCTGAGTTTCAACTACGGCTAGGAGACGGAAGACTAATGGCTCTCCACAGTGAGCCTGCTGCTAATGGGGAGATGAATGATGCAAAGATTAAGTTTTAATAGCACACCTTTTTAACTCTGACTTGTGGTGAGTCTAATATCAGACAGACCTTGTAAGCATGCCTGTGTGTATGTGTGTGCGTGTTTACAGGTTTTACTGTACTTGTGGGGTCCCTGATGGGAGTTAGTTAAAAAAGGGACATTTTGAAGATCCCTATCAGGAAAAAGGATACTTTCTGCTGTTGGTTAAAGGTTAGAGTTAGGGGTTAGGGGAAGTAGGATTTAAAATGGGAATAATGTTTGGAGTACTCACAAGTATGGTTAATTGTGTGTGTGTGTGGTATTTCTGTATATGTGTCTGTCCGTGTATGAATGTGCATACATGTGTGAGTTGAAGAAGTATGCGAGCCAGAAAAGGCTGTACCCAAACACAAGCCTGCGACACAAGAAGCAGGGCCTGTGCATCATCAGCCTGAGGGAGGCAGGGGCCCAACAGGGCCTTAAGACTGGACAGAGAAGGCAGAACTGTGACCCCATGGGACAGTAACACACACACACACGCACACACTGTAACACACCTGTACCATAACACTAGCAGGCCATCAGAGGGAGAGCACCTCTCCTACTCTTTCTCCAGATGACCTTCCTGCTGGGGGGGGAGTGAGACAGAGCAGATGGTAGAGAGAGATGGCGTGATGCTGAAACAGGCAGACAGGAAAGCAGACAGAGGAGAGAGATGGCGTGATAGTGAATCAGGCAGACAGGAAAACAAACAGATGGAAGATGAGAGAAGAAAGTGGGAGGGAGACGACATTGACGAGGCAGGCGACATTGTTGGAAGAGCAACCCACAACTTCACATGAAACTGCGAAACACGCCCACTACACACAAATTAGTACAAGCCATTACACAAACACACACGTACCTCAGACACACAAATTCACAAACATATCAAAACAGACAGAAACAAGTCAGAGTCAATTACAAACATTAGTAAGTTTTGTACCAGCGAGTTCTTTAATAAGCAGCTCTCCAGGTCGTTGATCTGGCAGGCCTCTGGCCCCATCAGAGGTGACTTGGCTGTGGCTGCCACAGGACATTCCAGGGGATGTTTTCAATAAGGGAATGAAAGGAACAGCAAGGAACTAGCAAATTAAAACCCGAAGTGTGTGTGTATATGTGTGATCCACGTATGTGTACATGTGGGGACCTGAAGTTCCCACAAAGACAGTAAAACGTGACAAATCGGTCCCCACAAGGTGTTTTGGCAGGTCCCCACTACAACAAAATGAGATTTCTGGCTTAGGGGTTTGATTTAGAGAAACACTTACAATTGTATTGGGTTTAGTTTTACAGTCTGAAATTAGGCTACTGGTTAGGATTAACGTTAGGGCTACTGTAGGTTCAATTTAGGCATAAATGTTAGGTTGTTGAGACAAAGGTTAGGGTAAGGTTAAGGGTAAGGACAAGGGAATAAGGAACATGGATTTCTGGGTCAGAGTTACATCCCAGGTCTCCACAAGGCCTTAAAGACAAATGTGTGTGTAAGTGTTTGTGTGTGTGTGTGCGTCTGTGTGTGTGTGTGTGTGTGTGTGTGTCTGTGTGTGTTGTGTTTGCACAATTGTGTGAATGCAAGTGTGAGTGTGTGTGTGACTGTCTGTGTTGAAAGATAGAGTGGATGTTCTTCAGACAAAGTGTCTGTGTGTGTGCGAGAGAGAGGAAACAATATATCTACCCAGGCCTGCCGATAGGGGGGGACAAACGGGTCTGTTGTCCCGGGCCCAGGGTAGGGGGGGCACAGAACTGACATTGGGTTGACATTAAAGGGCCCATCTAAGATTACCTCATCCCAGGCCCAGGCAAGACTGTCAGCTGGCCTGTATCTACCGTCTATATCTACCTTTTACATTTACCTGCTATATCTACCTGTACATCTACCTGCTAGACCAGAAACCAACCAAAGACAACTAGTTCTGTAATTTAAGTTTAAAAAGAATGAATGTGTGTTTCGGCCATCGAGAATCAAACATGGGCGATATCTTTGTTGTTCCACAGTCAAAGCAATTCTTCGCAATTCCGGTGTGAATTAATATTTCAGTACATAGCAGCAATGTCCATCACAGAGGACACCAATATCACCGTAATGCCCATCAGGGGGCAGCAGAGAGAGTCACAGTGGGAGAGGTGCACTCAGAGCTCCTACTTGAAATGAAGAAATATATGTTTCATAAAGATAAAGCCATTTATGACCATCAGAAGATGTTGTATGTTATTACCCAGTGTGCCATTGGGTGGCTACACTTTGGGCTGTGAGTCAGGGGGTTTTGGCATGGGGAAGAGGGGTAGGGGGACAAGGAGAAGGGTGGGTGCCGGGCACTGTGGCAAGATTAATGGCTTGCCCAAACCAATCTATATGCACATCGTATAGTTTAATTACCACAGGAAAAAGGAACGACAGGTGTAACTCTAGAACGTCTTATCCTTAAATTCTTGTTTCTGTTTTGTAGTTCAGACTTGGTTCCTGGGGAACGACGTCCAAGGCAAATCCATGCGGTCGTTAGTAGTTATCGCCCCAAAGGAAGGATATGTGATAAGTTCTCCTCCCAGTCTGCTCTGCTCTGAGGAGCCTGGGAGAATGGAAAGGCTGCCATTCATAAAGCGTGGACCTGTGCCCACCCACCTGGCACCCATGCCCACCCAATCAGATTGGACTAATTTAGGCAGTTTCAGCGGTGGGCTACAGGACCATGTGCTTGCATCAGAGAGGGTATGCAGCCTATTTGCCTCTGCAACCATTTTTTAAAGCCAGTGTAATATGGCAGATTTCTCTTCGTCACATTATTTACATGGGAACGGTTTGGGCTTTTTCCAACTATAACCCACTCCCGAAAAACCCATGACACTCTCAGGAACATATATCTGCTTTCAGTGTCACTCTGCATTGCTTCTCATGTAGACATTTTTAGATGGCGCTGTGACAAAACTATATAAGACGACAGAGGATAATCTACGAATCCAAGGAAAAAAGAAATATGCAATAATTTCCTGATGATCGTGTCTGAAATTTCCAATATGTGTACAAAGCATTTAAATGACATCAAAGCATATTTAATTCATGACGAATTGTGGCATTAGTCTACCTGATTTGAACTGACATACTATTTCTTTGGGTATTAGGTCAAATTCAAAGCTTCATGAAATAATCTTTACCGATTTGTTTCAGACAGATATACATGGGTTCTAAAATAGAGATATTGTCCAGAAATGGTCCATGTTATCTTTATGTTACCATAAAGATGTTTATAGAGCACAACAAAAAGGGTTATTAGACAATGATGGTACAATTTACATAACAATTTAAACACGATTATACTGTTGTTTTGATCTACTATCTTTTTTCTACAAAAAGTAATATATCGTAACAAAAGAATAGCATTTTTGAATTTACTGTATGCTATCTTATTGTGCTTATATCAACCTGAACAGGGGTATTCAACTGTTAACCTTCAAGGTCAGGCCTGTTGGTTTTCTGTTCTATCCTCATTAATTCCACCCAACTAGGGTCCCAGGTCTGAATCAGTCCCTGATTAGAAGAGAAAAAAGAAAAAAACTATGGAAGTGGCTTTGAGTGTGACAGGACTAGGGGCTCAATTCAGTCATCCTTGCAGTATTTATTAACAGCACTATTTGCAATTTTCAGATTAACACAGGCTGATCTTTGGTACTGTACAAAAATCTACAACTACTACCAGAATGGTCTTGGGAACTGTAAAAAAAAATTACACTACTACCAGACTAGTCTTGTTTTTTCTTTATTCCAAAATAGTTTCTCTAGATAATTGACTAGTCCAGATAGCTTCCCGAAATGCCAGGTCAGATGGGAATGTTTGGTCATCAAGGCCAAATCAGGTGATTTGTTGTCCAAAATTAAGAGTTGGTTATTAGTAGGGCATGCTATAATGACCATTTATGATGATTTCAGTACTTTTTTGCTGGCACCCTCATTAACACATTTCAGATTATATTGCTATGGAAAAGAGCTTTGATAGATGAGCCAAGACAGAATGATACATACAGAGAAAGACAAAAGACAGCTTTGAAGCTATACATTCAACAAACAAAGGGTTCCCTTAGGGTTGTCTGGCTGTCCCTGAATTTACCTTGGGGTTTGCTTCAGGCGCCTGCAGGAAAAGTAGAGGAAAAGTATTGGCCTCCGTGACCTAGCAGTTGCATGTATGTATGTCCTGCCTGATTATGTCCAAGCTGCTGCCATGTTTCACATCAGCTCACACTAGCCCCATCTCATCACACACACGCAACACCATGTCAGCCCAAGGAAAAGCAGGCAGAATGATAGACAGATGGCCTGAAGGTGATCTGGTGTTCTCTTGGTCATTGCAGATCATACACCATACACCAAATCTTCTACACTGTCTACTCCATCTTACATCAGAGTCTACTCCACTGTATATCAGAGTCTACTCCACTGTATATCAGTCTACTCCACTCTACATCAGAGTCTACTCCACTGTATATCAGAGTCTACTCCACTGTATATCAGAGTCTACTCCACTCTACATCAGAGTCTACTCCACTGTATATCAGTGTCTACTCCACTCTACATCAGAGTCTACTCCACTGTATATCAGAGTCTACTCCATCCTACACCAGAGTCTACTCCACTGTATATCAGAGTCTACTCCATCCTACACCAGACTCTAGTCCACTGCATATCAGTCTACTCCATCCTACACCAGAGTCTACTCCACTGTATATTAGAGTCTACTCCACTGTATATTAGAGTCTACTCCACTGTATATCAGTCTACTCCATCCTACACCAGAGTCTACTCCACTGTATATTAGTCTACTCCACTGTATATCAGTCTACTCCATCCTACACCAGAGTCTACTCCACTGTATATTAGAGTCTACTCCACTGTATATCAGTCTACTCCATCCTACACCAGAGTCTACTCCACTGTATATTAGAGTCTACTCCACTGTATATCAGTCTACTCCATCCTATACCAGTCTACTCCACTGTATATTCGAGTCTACTCCACTGTATATTAGAGTCTACTCCACTGTATATCTGTCTACTCCATCCTACACCAGAGTCTACTCCACTGTATATTAGAGTCTACTCCACTGTATATCAGTCTACTCCATCCTACACCAGTGTACTCCATCCTACACCAGTCTACTCCACTGTATATTCGAGTCTACTCCACTGTATATTAGAGTCTACTCCACTGTATATCAGTCTACTCCATCCTACACCAGTCTACTCCACTGTATATTCGAGTGTACTCCACTGTATATTAGAGTCTGCTCCACTGTATATCAGTCTACTCCATCCTAAACCAGTCTACTCCACTGTATATTCGAGTCTACTCCACTGTATATTAGAGTCTTCTCCACTGTATATCAGTCTAATCCATCCTACATGCAATAAAATGTGTAAACATTTGAAAATGGAATTTAAAATGAATGTTCTTATCAGACACATTGAAGCAGCGCTTCCTCTTTTTAACTAAACGTTACATATGGTCCAGGGCCAGGAAACCCCTGAATCAACACTTAACCCCCCACTCTCCTATCTGCTTTTTCACTCTGTCATTCCATAGCACTGGCTGGGATGACTTGGTTCACATTAACGTGAGTTTCCCAATGACAGCTCACAGTTTAATAAAGAAAGGATGTACTGTATCTTTGGATTTACCAAGCAGTATTCACTTTCCCGGTTAAGTGAAATGCTGGTCATGGATATAATTGATGAAAATGATAACATTTGATACAATGAGACCCCCATCAAAGCAGAACATGTTCGGTTAATGTTCCCATTATGGCAGGCAGTTTCAACATTTATTCCCTGGAACTCACAAGTCATCATTTAAAATCAACTAGTACTTAATCTCCAGTTACTAGAAACTATTCCATTCAATGTTATGCTATAGTTACTAGTAATTAAAAAATAAGTACTAGTTGACTAAAAGATGACTAGTAAGTCCCAGGGATATTTAGTTGCGTGAAAGTTGTAAGAACATTCTCCCTAAAAGTTCTAAAACAACATCCATCCAGTTGTGTTGATGATTACATAACATTAGTTTATAGTTGTGGTAATATCTCCATTAACATTACCTGAACAGTCCAGCAGTGTTTTCTTAGAGGAACTTCTATTGCTCCAAATTGTTACAGTACGAACAATCAAGTCAGGATGTCTCATTACAATCAGTATGACAAGCTAGCAGAAATGTTAGGTGTTGTATTGAAAATGTTAATGTTTGTGTGACAACATCTTCCTAATGTTAGGCCAAAGTCTAGCTAGGAATGTTAGCTAATGTCCTGGGAATGTATAAACACAAACGTAAAGACATACAATATGCAATGACTGTAGAGACTCCTTCTCCTCACAGCTGGGTACCACTACAGTGGCCTTGTCCAAACACTAAGCAGAAGGAACGAGGGAGAGAAAAATGCTCAGAGGAAGGAACCAGGCGATCAGCATTAATCAGAGGGTATGGTACACAGCACTGAGCTCACACCCAGGAGACTGTAACACCTGCCTACACACACACACACACACACAGTCACACAACTCCCCCAGGACAATGCACCATTCAGGAAACATTAGCAGCATTACAGTGGAATACTAATGAAAACACACAGCTCATAGTTTCTACATTTTTAGATTCGGAAGGGAACCACTGGTCATTTGCACTGTACTCGTTTGACTACACTTGCATAAAGTAATTACCTCACAGGGACAATGGCTATTTTTGGGGTGTGAGTTAAGAGGTTAAGGTCATGGAAATACAGTTTTGTCTGCTGAAATTCCCCAGAAGAGTAGTAAAATTAGGATTTGAGTGTGTGTTTTACACGTTTCTACACACCAGAAATCTGGGACCTATTAAAGGCTATTATTGTACTGCTTTTCTCTAGTTTTGCTTTTAAACACATATAGTAAATTAAAGAAAATTGTTCATAATGAACACACATTAATATTGGTTCAAACATTCATCTTACAAACACCTAATATGTCTATCTCACCTTCTACCACACGCAAACACACACCAACACACACACACACACGAAACACATGCACCCATAAAATTATACAAATCTAACTTTAACCTTGAACATTCCTAGAATCAAATATATTTGATCACAAAGCACACACTTAGAGAAAAGGGCCCTAAAGGGGTTATTTGCGAAGTGATAGGGTTCCAATAACGAATAACTTCGTAAGGCAAAGCGTTCTACGTACAGTTTTTAACACCCCAATAACCTTTTGAAACAGTGGGTTTGTGGACTTTTCTTTGGGAGTCAATTATTTGTTTTAATTTTTATATTTCATAATACTGGCTGAGCATTACTGTTTACTTCAGTGTTTAAACATTTCCACCCGGGGATTGAGTAATCTGATGTGTACTTCCAGTGCGCATCGTGAGTATTAAGACTGTGAAAATTTTTTACAACAACAGAAGATGGCTGTAAAGTCCTGACATAGCATAACCAGAGATAACCTTAGCATATGGTAGGGTCATGCGTTGTAATCAACCGGCAGTTATTTTATGCAAGGGATACGCAACCAAATACCAAACGTAAGCGATTGATTTTAGCAGGATATTAATCTATTGAAATTATTTTAGTGCCATAAAATAGAGGGACCGGGAATAATAAGTGTTGTCATTTCTAAATGGTGAAAGCGAGTACACAAATACCCTGATGTTAAAAGCTGACAATCTATACTTTAACCATAGTAATGGTTCGATTTTGAATCAAAGGTTTTGGAGCATAGGTCAAAAAGAACCAAATGAATAATCTTCAGTTTCAATCTCTTCAGTTTGTATTGTATATGTAGGGGTTGTACACTAGGCAACCAATCTGAGTATAGTTGAAGTAATAGCACCCATTACAAAAATGGTTGTTCCAGTAGAGGAGACACAGACCAATGGTTCTCAAATCTCTCATCTGATACGTCCAGCCGCACCACGAATTTGAAGTGTTCCAGAGCTAGCACTCCTGTTTCTTCTCTACTAATCATCAAGCCCAGAATCAGGTCGGTTAGTTCAGGGCAAGAACAAAATTGTGGGTGTCCCAAAGGCTTCACAACCCCTGACAGAGTAGATAATTGAATCTTTCTGTTAGCTGAGGGGTTACTGGATGTATAACCTCCCAACTCACCTGCACCAAAAGCAAAAAAGAAGGTCTGGGAGGGGTTTCGCTGGATGAGAGCGGAGATGCGCCGTGCCATTCGCTCATTGCGTTTGTAGATGAGCTCCTGGCGGAAGTAGTTGTCAATCTGCAGAGCCGTGGACCTTTCATGGGCCGGCAGGGAACTGTTGATGAAGTGAGGGAGCTGCGGGGTGGGGAGGAGGGGGGGGAGACAGACGGAACGGGGAAGAGAGGAACATAGACGGAGTTGTTAGTGATGTCCTGGCACACATGCCCGTGTGAGTGTGAGACCTGGCAGGATGAAGGTGTCCCTGACGTTTCTGCCAGCATGACAGCCTGATGGAAAATGATCTCCTGCTACAGAATGGGAAAGAGGACTTATTCGGCTCTACTGGTGTGTTTGTTTCTGTACAATTGTAGTTTGATCGATTTACAGTGGACAGGGTCCCGGCTGCAGTCAGCTCTTGGCCAGCTCAGAGGGCTAGGCAGGCCGTTAATCTGCAGGGATGATCAGGAGCCCGGGGATGCGGAAGGGGGGGGGTCTGGAGTTTAGAGGGGCCCCCGTGGGCCTAGGTTAAAGGGGTAGGCTGATCTTGGTGTGCTCCATTATACAGCTGCTCAAAACACACACATATATACACACACGCAGACATGTATTGAGACACATACACACGTTGACACACACACACACACACACACACTGACACAGAGACCGGGGCCAGAAGGCAGCAGAGCAGATTGCACCTGAGACCCATCCTTGTGCTGCTCTCTGGGAGTATCCTGTTCTGGTCCTTCCAGCTCTGGGGTCAAAGCGCTTGCTAGGAATAAGTTCCTCTCCACTTCCTGACCAGAACTACTCCAATCAGTGGAGGTGGAAGCAATGAAGGGGGAAGTATGGAAGATGAAGGGGTTATCAGGAGGTCATTAGGGACAGATCTATGTCAGAGAGAATTTGTGTCGAATACATGGAGGGTTACCTTTTGCACATCCGGACTCCGCAAGACACCTTCAGAGAGGGGAGTCATGGCCAGGGATGTGTGTCATGCTATGTGTGTGTTCTCTCCCGGGGCTTATATTGTATGATGTGGACACCTGATCACAACCTGCATCTGGTTGAGCTGCAGCACTTGAAGTAATCAGGAGGACTGGACAGCTGCAAGCCAAGTGAGCATGTGAAAGCATCTAATCATGTAAAGGTTCATGTGTGTGTGCCAGTGTATGGGAAGCAAATGTGAAGAAAACGGTCTGTGTTTATTTAAAAAAAAAATCATTAGATAAACCTATAAAGAATTACCCTAAAATAACATTTTTATGTTAATTCACTTATGTAACTCGCTCTGATAGGAGCATCTGTGAAAAGACTAAAATGTAAATTCAAATCTGAGAGATCACAATGAAATACATTCAATGTGGGTTTTCTTTCTGTTAAAAACTCTGTAAAGACTGTATACTGTAGTCTGGTAAAAGACTAGAAAGTACTGAAATAACACTTTCTGTGAATTAAGAATAGTCTTATTTAAACGTATATCTTTTCAGTATTTATTAAAATCTAATAAGATGTTACAAAAATCTACTATATGTCAAAATACAAATTATTACAAAAAAGCCTCTATACATCCTTTAATAAGCTAAATTGAAATATACCAATAAAGTAGTTTTATTACTTATCCAGCTAGCAGCTAAGCTAATAGCAGCCCTCAGTGGCTTGCAGTAGCACAGTTAGATTAGCATTAGTGCTTTTGTATTTTTCAGCTAAAAAACGTACAATGCAGTAATATTCCACAATTGGAAATATTATAAATAGCTTTGTTGAAATCACTAACAGCTTTCATTTGCTTAATTTGCACACTTAGACTGAAATTGCCTTAAAGTGTACTCTACATACCTGTTAAAAAGAATAAATAAACAAAGAAAACGGTTAGTGTATGTCATAGGTGTCTTCCTTGAGTGTGAGGAGAGACGCGAACCACTACCATGATCCCTCCTGGTGTATATCCTGTCATCCCTCAACTACTCTCCCCCTTCATCCTAAATACTCCTTTCGCCTTATCTAATTTCTCTTGTCTCTTTCTTGCTCTTTCTCTTAGTGAGCGGCTGGGTAGCGAAGCAGAAGCAGGGGGTGGGGAGTGAAGAGAAGTAGGAGGAAGCCACATCAGTTCCCTGATGAATGAGGACCGTTTGAGCGTTTAGTGAAAACAGAGAAGTAAGCGTCGGCCGGTCGGAAGGGAGGTGAACCGCCTGCAGATAACTTATCGCAGTAAGGCCCATTAGCTGCACTTTATCCTGGCCGCTCAGGAAATGTGAAATGACAGGGAAATATTTTCTCCCTTCCTCACTCCTGTTCTCGACCCTGGCTGGGGCCTCCTCCTCCCCTGTTCCCTTTGAAGGTCCTTGTTGCTCCGCGCTCTCCGTTGGATACACTGGGACTGCGGAGGCCCTCTGTGTTGAAATGCATTAACCTCTCCGAGCTGTGGCCCATCAGGAGCTCAGCAGATGAAGATGGAGCTGGGAGATCACGGTGGCTGGGGATTACCGTCCATTTATCAGGGAACACCTGCTACTCCGGTGTAGAGTTCATAAGGCCTGCCGTATTTCAGCGCAGCCTGGCACCGCCGTCATCCATTAGATGGTTATAGCACATGGTGTGGAATGTTAATACGTGTTATTATTACATAAAGGCCCAAGGCTGATTTAGACTGATTTAGTGACGGGACGCTGGAGACAACTGTAGGAGACATGGTCTTCAAGGCACAAGGAGACAGGAGAGAACGGCTTACTCTATAAATTGTCTCGCTGTAATAATATACCGGTCTCTGTATAAACTGATTGAAATAGTTCAGACACCTAAACAGTGAGTCGGTGGTGAGTGATGATCACGTGTGTCGTTGGGACAACGTACTATAATGGTACAGATGAAGTATGACCATGTTGTGGTTTCACCATAGGGGAAAAGCAGTATGCAGTGTGTGAAGGCTGTGTAGTCAGTGGCTATAATAAGGCACTCAGGCTCTGATGGTTAGCAGTGTGGCAGCTAGCCTACTGGTTAGAGCATCTGACCAGTAATATAATGATTGCTAGATTTAATTCCAGAGCCGGCAAGATGAAAAACCTGTTGTTCTGTCCCTTAGTGAGACATTTAACTGCGATTGTTTCTGGTAGTTGCTCTTGATAAAATGCATCCTCTAAATAACTAGCATGTAAATGTTGGTGTTAGAGTCGGGTAGGAACGAAAGCCTTTATCTTCAAGACCAGGATGAAATAACAAGGCTTTAGCTCTTTTAGGTCTTCTAAGACTGGTGGACGTACCTGTGAGGTGTCATGGTTGAAGATGATGGAGCTGAGGTCTCCACAGTTGTAGTGAGTGATGAGGTCCTCGGTGGTGTAGGAGCCCTGCAGACTGCCGGCTCTCACGCTCTCATGCTGCAGCAGGGTCTGGTTCAGGGCAAAAAGCACCTGCAGAAGGAGGGGGAGGATGTTGAGGAACTCTACAGCATAACAGCCTCACTCACTGTCCCTCTAAAGGCAACACACACATACCATCACACATACTGTCCTGTACACAAGAAAAAAAGTTATCCCTTGTTTCATTTAAGGAACCCCGAAAAGATCCACACCTAGCCTGTCGTTAGAGTTCTTTAACCAAAACCCTACAGTTTTGTCCTCAATCAATCAGTATTGGTTTCAGATAAAAAACTGTATGGTCTTGTTTTGTAACTACTGATAATGAATATGTTTTGCTTAAGAAATGATTTGCAGCACTGAATGGAAATCATGTCATGGCCTGTCTGCAAAGCTCACAGGGCACAGAGCCTGTTGCCAACACACTGTGCCTCATCAAATATCATAATACATTCCATAAAACATGTTGCATCTTTATCCTGTGATATTACAGGTTTTTTGTCGCTGGTACTATTCGTAATCTTTCAAAACTCTAAATTCCAAAACCCTTTTTTCAAACCCTTTTTTCAAAAGCGCATTTGACATTGACTGAGAAAGAAACACAAGATCAAACGTGTTTCACACTGAAAAGGTGTTCATATAAATTACTTGCATTGCTTTGATAGGATTATCTTTTCTATTGTTAAAATACCTTTTACTGTCACCATTCTTCCTACTTGATCATCACTCAACCATTTGGTGAATTGACTGTATATATTTTACACTGTTTTCCCTACTATGTGCAGATTGATAAGTACAGAGTCATCACCCTAAGGCCATAAATTTGTACCTCACTGGGATTCAAACTCACAACCTTGGTGTTGGTAGTGTGAGCCAGAAAAGACCACTGCATTGTCTATCTACAATACAATACTGTCATAAACAGGACATGACTGCCATCCATAAAAGTAACCACAACTGGTAACTATATAACCAAATAAACCATGTGAACACTGGCAATGCACCAAAATGGAGCAGGATAGACAGCAAGGCAGAGGAGTAAATGACAGCCCCTGGACAGGGTCGAAACTACAAACTGAGCTACTGTGAACCATCACAAGAACATTATTGTTGATAAAGTAGGCTTCTACTGGGCCAAAACTCGAACACAGTGTCAACGTAATATCATTGGCCAGTGACCAACTGTCCATGTGCCTGGACAACGTGGGGGAAACATATTCATGTGTGTAGACATATCTGAAGATGGGGTGGTAAGACATAAGTCCCTTCTTGGGGCCTACAATGCTGGAGCCAATGAACTCATTATATTTCCCAAAAAACAAACTTACTGGATGAATCAATAATCTTGTGGTGAAAGACTTTTGCAAGAAAGATGTTTGTAAGAAAGAGGTTTGCTAACCAAATGAAAGCAAAATCGGTTGTTTTGAATGCAAGATTGAATGGGTTACAAGTGTGATCAGTCTGGGGTTATGTACTAAGAGTTCTGAAAAACCACAAAAATATATATAGCCTGTATCCACTGAAATAAATCATATCTGTAAATGATCAATGAAACCTGCATGCATTGCCAGTATTGGTCAGACAGAGATGTGTCCTTAGTAGATTTCTACACTGTATTTTAATATGTAGGGATAAACCTCACCAGGCCAAACCTAGAAACCAAGCTATCTGGTCACTAATCTGGAAAAGTCATCTTTTTGATGTAGGTCTTGTCCTACCCAAAACCACGGTGAGTCTTTGTCTACATACAGTTTTTCTCCAAAACCATATTTTTGTTTAATGTGACCGGGTTCGCTTTTTTCTGCTGTAGATTGACGTGACTGAATAGCTGTTTGGTGCTATAGTTTGATGAGACTAGGTTAGCTGTGTTCTGCTGCAGTTTGATGAGGCTAGGTTAGCTGTGTTCTGCTGCAGTTTGATGAG
>JACXGI010015951.1:5707-16763 GCA_016801175.1 Esox masquinongy | reverse complement strand
ACCAGCTGACTGACTCTTAGTTCCAACACCAGCTGACTGACTCTTAGTTCCAACACCAGTTGACCAACTGTTAGTTCCAAAACCAGCTGACTGACTCTTAGTTCCAACACCAGTTGACCAACTCTTAATTCCAACACTAACTTACTGACTCTTAGTTCTAACAGTAGTTGAAGAGGGATTTGGTTCAGGTCACTGTTTTGTATTTGTAAGTAGTAAGTTTTTGTATTTGGACTTGAATTTAGGGGTTGCCCAAATGTAGTTGTATGAATTTCTTTAGGGCTTCAATTGGATACTTGTCCCATATTGTAAGGTTCAGTTTAATGAGTGGCCCCTAAACATCACTGTAAACAGCTATTAGATGGATTATTACACTGACAAATATTTTGGTTCATATTCTAATTGGGACATAGATTTTGAATAATTCATCTCTATTTATCTCTCCTCCCACTCTCTCACCTCTCTCTCTCTTTTGCTTTGTTCTTTCTCTATCTTTCTCTGTCATATCTTTCTCACTCCTGAATTCTGCTTTTCGCCTTTTTTGACTCAACCCTCTTTTTGGATGTCATCCCTTCCCCTTTGTGTACTGTACACCTGTATTTTCTTCTGTGTGTGTGTGTGTGTGTGTGTGTGTGTGTGAATGTACAGTTAACTCAAGAAGTATTGGAACCCTTCAGGAAATGTAACAAAAGTTAATGAAAAAAATAAACAACACTAACAATAAGTCATATTTTGGGCTGAACTATAAGGGTGAGCGGTATGTGCTAATTAAAAAGCAATCGTTTCTCAAACACAAAACATTTTATTGAGTGATATTATGTTTTCTTCAAAACATAGGTTTCAGAACTATTGGAACTCATAAAGAATATTTTAAATCAAACCAAAGTTTTGTTTGTTATGAAATTCTGTACTGTTTAGTGGGTCTCAGTCTCCAAGAACTGTAGTGATGCATTTCCAATGATCCTGTTTCACTGGGGTATAGATATGAGGTCTCATGCATGTAAAACCCTGTCATCCATCATCTTGGGTGAAACCAAAGAACTGTCAGCTGAAAAGAAACAGATGTTTTTTGACATATAGTACACAGATCAAATGAAAAAGGATATAAGAAATACACAAACTGTTGAAAATACCACTAAGCACAGACAGGCCAATACCTGAAATGTTTCAAAAGTATGAAACCGATGCAAATTTGCCCTCACACAAGGTGAGGACAATGGCGATGAAGGCAAAGAAGAATCCAAGGATCACAGTTTCAGAGCTGCACAGTCTAGTGGAATCTTGAAATAATCAAGTCTCAGAATCAACAGTTAGATGCCACCTTCATGTCAACACCTCTTTAGAAGGGTTGCACGAAAGACGCCCAACCTTCAAATCTCAGTAACTGAACTTTGCCAAGCATATTGGAACTACACTTGGAATTGTCTGTTGTGGTCAGATGTGACAACAATGGAACCTTTTGTCCATGCCCACCATCGGCATGTTTGGTGAGAAATGGAGGACAGCATTCAAGAAAAGGGGATGTTGTGGTTCAAGGGCTCTTGTTAAGATTGATGGGATCATTAATTTCAGTAAGTACCAGAATATTTAGCCCAAAACCTGGTTGCCTCTGCCAGGATATTGAGACTTGGCTGTGGGTGGACCTTTCAACGAGACAATGACCCCAAACTTACAGTATATGACAGAAGTATGTGGACACCTGACCATCACACCTATACAAGCTTGTTGGACAAACCATGGGCATTAATATGGAGTAAGCCCCCCCTTTGCAGCTATAACAGCCGCCACTTTTCTGGGAAGGCTTTCCACAAGATTTTTGAGTGTCTCTGTGGGAATTAGTGCCTATTCAGCCAGAAGAGCATTTGTGAGGTCAGGCACTGATGTTGGGCGAGAAGGCCTGGCTTGCAATCGCCATTCCAATTCATCCCCACAAGGTGTTCTAAGAGGTTGAAGTCAGGGCTATGTGCAAGCCACTTCCTCCACACCAACCTTGTCAAACCATGTATTTTTGAACCCGCTTTGTGCGCAGGGGCACAGTCATGTTAGAACAGGAAAGGCCCTTCCCCAAACTGTTGCCACAAAGTTGGAAGCACCAATTGCCTAAAATGTCTTTGTATCCTGTAGCACTAAGATGACCCTTCACAGGAACTTAGCGACCTAGCCCAAACCCTGAAAAACAGCCCCAGACCATTGTCCCTCCTCCACCAAACTTTACAGTAGGCACTATGCATTCCGGTAAGTAGTGTTCTCCTGGCATCCAGCACACCCAGATTCATCCATCAGACTGCTAGATAATGATTAATCACTCCAGAGAACACATTTCTACTCCTCCGGAGTCCAGTGGCATGCTTTACAACACTCCAGCCAATGCTTGGCATTGCACATTTTGATATGAGGCTTGCATACATCTGCTCGGCCATGGAAACCCATTTCATAAAGCTCCCGATGCACAGTTCTTGTGCTGATGTTGCTTCCAGAGGCAATTTCGAGCTCTGTAGTGGGTGATGCCACAGGTGATAAGGGATATTTACAGCACTCGGCAGTCCTGCTTCAGCGCTCGGCGGCCCAGCTCAGTGGGTTTGCGTGGTCTACCACTTTGTGGCTGGGCTCTTGTTGCTCCTAGACGCTTTCACTTCACAATTATAGCACTTACAATTGACCTGGTCAGATAGGGCAGAAATTTCATAAACTGACTTGTGGAAAAGGTGGCATCCTATGACAGTGCCACGTTTAAAGTCACTGAGCTCTTCAGTACGATACATTGTATTGCGAATGTTTGTTTATGGAGATTTCATGTCTATGTGCTGGATTCTATGCACCTGTGAGCAATGGGTGTGGCTGAAACACCTGAACTCAGTAATTAGTAGGGGTGTCCACATACTTTTGGTCATATAGTGTACATCAAAATCAACACAAAAATGGTGGTGGGACCACAGAATCACTGTTTTTTAGGTGTGGTCCAAGATTACTCCTTGAGTGTGTGCCAACCTTGTCAAACTTTTATCTACTCCAGGGGATGCTTCACAAAATATTGACTGTTGGGGTGCCAATACTTTTGAAACCAGTGTTTTGCTGGTTTCAAAACTTGCAAAACGTAATAATCAACACATTGTACTTGAACGGTTCCAATAATTCTTTGTTGGCTGTGTGTGTGTTTCAGAAGAGCTCTGTGGGTGAAATGGAATGATTGATTTATTTTCGTTCTTAAAATCATAAAGAGCATGAAACAGCAGAATACCTTAACTCCAGAAAATCAGTGTAGGCGGCTACATTCTGTTTTTATGTCCCAAATGGAACCCTGTTACCTATGTAGTGTAACGCCCTTAATAAAGCTAGTGCACTATACGGAATAGGGCACTGTTACAGTATGTTTGTTTATTTAGATTTGAGATGAGTTTGATTTGTGTGAAATTCTACTCCCCATAACAATGCGGTCCCTAGAAATTCTGATTGTAAAAATGAGGGACCACGTTTAAAAGGTATGAGTTGTACGGAAATAGGGTGCCTGTTCCCTGGACTACTGGTTGTAAAGGATTAAGGGCTGTGTTCTTCTCCACATGGCTCTGGGCATCTCATTCTCAGAGCGAGAGAGAGAGAGAGAGAGAGAGAGAGAGATGATATGGAGTAGGAGAGATGATAGGGAGGTAGAGGGAGAAAGAAAAAGATAGAGAGTTGGATCGATGGATAAGGAGGTAGAGGGAGAGAGGGAGGCATAGAGAGTGAGGTAGAGGGATAGAGAGAGAGAGAGAAAGTGAACGAGCTCAACTAGTTGTCACTAATGTCTGTTGAAAGGTCCTATCCAACAGGCACTTCCTTGAAGTCACTGTCGGCAGCTGCTATATTCATTATTGTAATTTAAAATAAATGGTACATAGTCATTGATAGTTAAACAACATAACTTATAAATTAGCTCAGTTCATTGGTCTTGCCCCATTAGCACCCAAAATATAAACTTATTTTTACGGATCACCCCCAGGGTTTTGTTTAACCAAAAATTATCCAAGACACAAGATTTATCCAAGACAAAATTTTAACAATAAGGGTTGGTTTTGTTGCAAACCCTTTCCGTCTTGAGACGGTCAGTTACAAAGTCAGACAATCACACTTTCATAAGAAATACAAACAAGATTGCTCGCGTCTGGCTGTTGTGGCTTATAGCTGGAATGTCCTTGAAAGGAGTGTGTTGTTTGGTAACAATAGAGTCTAGTCTGTTACTAGACTCTGTCGACGGTAGCTCTGGTAAAGAAAATTGCTTTGTGGCCTTATCCCTTTTGTTCCTTCCTTGCAAGCATGTTGTTGAGGTAGGAAGGATTGCTTTCTGGAAATCAGTTTGTAATATAACTGCACAGCAACCTCAATCTATTTCACTTCGTTTTTGATTTTCAATTGGTTTTCATATTTCGGCAGAAGAGATGTCAAGTGACCAGATCAGGGGTCTGGTTTCATCCATTAGATGTGTGAACCCCCTGCCTTTATTAACACTTTAATAATCTGGGCTGCCCCCAGATTGACTTTTATTAGGCATTGATCTCAACATGGCCAAATGGCCCATTCTGGTTCACCTCTGTCTCTGGGATTAGTGTATGTAAAAAGAGTTAGAGAGTTCAGGCAATAAGACATTTATCTCTGGTTTATGGTGTAAATTAAAGGATTTCTTAGTGCCAGTTCTCGCAGTCTGTCTCTGTTTGTGTCCTGGTTTTGGTGGTCGTTATTCCAGTAACAGAAGAATGTTACTTTGTTTGCTTGTGATTCCAGAGGAGGATGTTCGAACTCTTTAAATTAAAACATGGTTACATTTCCCCAGGCCATTCGCTCAGCTGTTTAGTGGTTTAACAGGGTGACCACTCTGCTATTGTTTGAACTGCAGATTGCCCTTTTAAGACATATTATCTAACACTCTGTTACATCACCAGGACATGGTGTATGTGTTTCTGGCTTAACTATGTGAAGGGGGGGAAAACATCACATAACTGTGGTTAAATCAGGAAAAGTTGACTAATGGGGACACTTTTCCTGATGCCATTTAGATTTTTTTTTGCCCTAACTGTTTTGTGCAGTAACTGTTTAGTTTAGGGTTATGGTAAGGCACTAGGTATAGGTTAAGTATAGACATAAAAGGTTATTATGGTTAGGATAGGATTAAGGGATAGAATCAGGGTTAGGATTTAGAAAGCTGAGTGAACGTGTTTGGCCGGACAAGGCATCGGAAGAATCTAGCAAGATATGTTGGAGAGAGTAGACCTTGTGGGGACCTGAGATCAAAACCTAAAATGCAAACATATATGGCAGTTTGTTTAATATGCTTTTTAAAAAAAAAAATGTTTCGTCATTTCATGTGGGAGACAGAGGACAGAGTGTGCCGAAGTAGCGGTCAAAAATAGAAGTGAAACCAGGAGATCTTGTTGCTCGTTGTGGAGGGAAGCCAGATCCTTTCAGAATGCATTTATTACTTTAACGCGTCTCGGGGAACACCTGCTGCCGAGCTCATACGGAGATGGTTGGTGGGGAACACACACACACACACACACACACACACACACACACACACACATACACACACACACACACACACACACACACACTGGTAGATACACAAACACACAGGCAGACAGGAAAGGCACATGCACACACACACACACACACACAGACACACATACACAGACACACACACATACACAGCATTATATCGTCTTTCTTCAGGTCACATGGTTTCATGGAACTCATCGTCATGGTAACGATAAGGATTTGGGCCTCTGCATTTCCCTCAAAGTCAAAGTCATCGTTCAGTTGTCAGCACTCTCTCTCCCCTACACGCCAGTACAGTGTCTCTACCCAAGAGTAGGGTGAGATTAAATAGTGATGGTATATGACATAACTGCATCCATATCTGAGTGAAGGCACATGCCTCCAACCGTAGATTCATTGCACGATTCTGGCATTAGCTTTTTCAAAACCTCTATAAGAGATTAAAGAACAATTGAATCTAGTCACGTTGCCAGGATAGATCAAGGATGCCTGGTGGACTCATCATTGTCCATATCGTGACTTCTACCACATCTGACTTATTGCAGCGTTTATGATTGTGGGACGGCATCCCTGTTCAGGTTAGAGTGCCCTGTCAGTGTCTTAGTGTGCTGATGTTCATGAAAGAATCTCAGTTCAGGGCCCTGTGTCTCCAGGGCCCATCCAGTTCACCTAGCTCCTGGAGAATCTAACAGACTTCAATTGAATCAATTAACAGCCTAATTGGTCTGAGATAAAGACACGGTTTCCTTTATCGGCAGCCGTGGAAAACAGCAGACGGAGAAATGGTTCTCCCTGTAACGGGTCAGAATACGGATAGTAAACTGGGATTAGACCCTCTGCCTGCTCTGGCGGGTACTGGGGTATTTTCACGGATCCATACCCACTGGGATTCTGAAGGTTTCTCTGGTGATAAGGATTAGGTGCTATCGTATAAACGCTAGACCTACACTCATTAGCCCCTCCCTATACACTCATTAGCCCCTCCCCCTACACTAATTAGCCCCTCCCCTCCCTATTAATTTCTACAATCATTAGCCCTGCCCCCCCCCCCCACTAACACACACTCATTAGCCTTGCCTGTCTTCTTCTGACACACACTCATTAGCCCCTCAGTTACCACAGCATACACTCGTCAGCCATTCTCTGGCGTCTGTTCCGGCAGTTATATTCCACAGCCCAGCTTTGCCCGGTGAAGTGAAGGATGAGGAGCAGCTGGTCTCCCTGCAGGAGGAACTGGAGGAGCCACCCCAGCTCAACCCACCTGTTGATCTCAGAGTCAGGGAAGAATTAGACCGACCTCGACCTCCTAGAGCCTCCGTGACCTGATTAACCACTGCCGGAGTCATTATCGGTAGACAGCTGGGATGTTGTGGTTTCAGTGTTACGAGGCATTTCCATGACGCCACAGCGTTCTGTAGCCGTTGTGTTAGCTCCTTATTGACATTAGATTGGGAAATATGAACACAATTTATAAGTAACAAAAATATTTTGCATTCCGTTTTTCCAAGATCAAGTCTATTGATGTCCAAAAAAGTACAAACTCAAACAAATGTTACAAATGTATGATTGTTGCAAATTACTATCTAATGATAACAGTAAAATAAAATAAATGCCAAAAGTGTGATTTAACAGCACGAAAAAAGTGCTGTACAATGTACTGTATGGATTCTACTGAGCCTGCCGCGAGATGCAGCAATGAGGCAAGATCACTGGTGCGAATTGCACTTAACGAGATAACTGTAAATATGTGTCACTGACAGCCTTTTGTCAAGGTCTGGGTACCATGGAAATATAACTCATAGAACGGGCTTTGAAACTCTAATCCTAAACGCAAGGGCTTCAATATTATTATTTTTTTTAAATAAGAAGCCCTTTAGAAGCTGAATAAATTATTATTAGCAGTAGCAATAGACGTTTGGCTTGTATTCTAATGGATATTCTTGTAGTGGCTGCCTGCTATTGTAATGCAATGATTTCCTTGGTAATGTTGAATATTCATGTGGCTCAGGCAATGGATGCAGTAAAGAGGTTAATGGAACTCCACCCAAACAATGGAAATGTCATGGCAATGCGCGGGGAAAGATTCTGAAAATGTGAATCTCCCCATTGACCTCCAGCAAAATTACCTTTCATTTAGGCTATTACTTGCATGTGTTTCATTGTGGCACTTTTGGTCATCAACATGGCTCCTGCCTCTACGGAATGTAAGTGACCATGTGAACAACGCAACCGAATGACCGAGGTGCAATCCATGAACATTTGGGGACATTTGGAGTATAGGATGGAAAAGTTCACCTGATTTCTATGAGGAAGCGTTTGGAAATGGACCGATAAATGGTTGCTAAGAGTTTAAGAATTCTTTGTCATGAAGTCTTGGTCCCCTGGAAACACTCCAAGCTTCAGGCACATACAGCTCCAGAAAAAATTAAGAGACCACTGCACCAAAAATGTTGAAAAGGAAAGTTTTGAGTGAGGAGCAGAAGCGTTCAATTTGCAGTGGTTTCTTAATTTTAACCCTTCTGTTCCTCACTCAAAACCTTTTTGACTTTTTTGGAAAGGAAAAAAAAGGTGCAGTGGTCTCTTAATTTTTTCCGGAGCTGTATGTGGCTCCCAATCAGACGCCAGTGTTAATACCCATAACACCCTTCGCCTTGGTCTGTCTCCCTGTCTCCCTCAGTTTCTCACTGTTAGTAAAATCCTAGTATAAATAAAACTACATGAGAACAGTTTTCGCTCTCTTTACAAATTATTGTATGTTGAATCCTCTCTCTCAACCTTTGTACTCTGTACTCTGAACTTTCAAATTAACCTGATCAATATTGACATCAAGCAGGATTACTTTAACATGTCAGAAGACTTCGTAAATGTAGACTGAAATGGACTCAAGCAAAGATTGTTTCCATGTTTCAAACAACAAGGTGGTTGTCCAGGTCACTTACAGGGGAAAGGTGGTCCGCCTGGGAACCATGACAGGGGTCAGCATTAGTAGCAAAGTCCTGAACTTCTTTAAAGTTAAGGCCCTATTAAAATAAACACCATTGCAAAAAAAAATCATCATCTTCATCTTCTTTCCACGTCTTTACCAGCTTCTTTGTTTTCACGATTCGCAGCGTCTTCTCCTTTCCCATTCTCTTCTCCACCAAAGAGAAATTATACATCACAGATGAGTACTTTGACTTGTAATGCTGTAGATTTAGTGAAGAGGTCAATAGAGCTGAGACTGTTGGGGATAGAAGAGAGCCATCACTGGCACTAAGAGAAAAAATCAGATCTAACAAAATGGATATTCGTCAAATGCTTTATGATTTATTTATCGTGAAAGGCCCACGATGTGGTTACTAAAGTAGAATTGTGATATATTTTCTGAGTGACATTGAGAATTTGCCTTTTTCTGAAGAAGTGACTGCTGAACACTACCTCCTGTTTGTATAAGTTGATCGCATAGCTAACATACAGAAATCACTGGCTTCTAGCTGTAATGCGGTAGATCAGTGACAGTGACCTAAACATATGCAAGCATCAAGGACAGAGAGACAAGCAGACAGACAGACAGACAGACAGACAGAGAGTTTCAAGGACAAGCAGACAGAAAGAGAGTTAGAAAGACAAGCAGGCAGACAGACAGACAGACAGACAGACAAGTGACAGAGAGACAAGCAGACAGACAGACAGATAGTTATAAGGACAAGCAGACAGACAGACAGAGAGTTTCAAGGAGAAGCAGACAGACTTAGAAAGTCAAACAGACAGTCAGACATGTAAAGATATAGATAGCCCTATTCTGCTATGTGACTGGTCCTGAGTACTGAGCTCATATTTCTCAATAATATGAAACATTGGAGATTAATAACAAATAAATAGTATCCTGTGACTTTACATCTGTGTAGTAAAAAATGTAAATTAGATATTGCTGGTTGAAGTGAAGTAAAAAAAAAACGTTGTCGTTTGGAAATCCATACTTTTTCCTTTTGAAAATATTGGACTGCAGGTTTTTTAATGAAAAGCTTTTTTATTGCTTGTGATTTATTTGGTGAACTCTGAGAGATGAGGGACAAGACTGTCACTTAGCAGACGACTACTGACCACAGAACAGACACACATATGTACACACACGCACAGACACATACACACACAGACACAAACATATACACACACACAGACACACACACACAGACACACCCACAGACACATACACACACATATACACACACACTGACACACACATATACACACACCGACACACACACACGCACAGACACATACACAGACACACACATATACACACACACCGACACAGACGCACACACAAACAACGACACACACAGGCACACACATACACACAAACACACACACACAGATGCACACACAAACAACAACACACACAGACACACACATACACACACACACACACACAGAACAACACACAAACAACGACACACACACACACACACACATAGACGCATACACAAACAACGACACACACAGACACACACATACACACACAGACACACACAGGACGCACATATACCGACACATATACACACACACACACGGACACACACACACACACACACATACACACACACAAACACGGACACACGTGGACAACGACGCTCATATACACACAAACGCATGCGCACACAAACACACCGACACTCACACGCACACACTCACTGGGATAATAAATTATTATAGATCTGGGAGATTAAATGATTTTGGACCTAGTGAAGTAAATTATTCTGGACCTGGGATAATAAATGATTCTAGTTTTGGGATGTTAAATGATTCTGGATGTGGGTTATTAAATGATTCTAGATCTTGAATATTAAATGATTCTGGACCGGGGATAATAAACGAGTCTAGATCTAGGATATTAAATGATTCTGGATCTGGGTTATTAAATTATTCTAGATCTGGAATATTAAATGATTCTGGACTGGGGATAATAAATGAGTCTAGATCTAGGATATTAAATAATTCTGGATCTGGGTTATTAAATGATTCTAGATCTGGAATATTAAATGATTCTGGACCGGGGATAATAAATGAGTCTAGATCTAGGATATTAAATAATTCTGGATCTGGGTTATTAAATGATTCTAGATCTAGAATATTAAATGATTCTGGTCCTCAGATAATAAAGCCTGGATGGCCAGTACCCACAATCCTACAGTACCAGACCTGCTTTTACTAGTATTACTGATGGTACTGATGTATGGTAGATCACAGTGTTGTCTGTACATGTATGACTCAGGTGATAGATCACAGTGTGGTCTGTACATGTATGACTCAGGTGGTAAATCACAGTGTTGTCTGTACATGTATGACTCAGGTGGTAGATCACAGTGTTGTCTGTACATGTATGACTCAGGTGGTAAATCACAGTGTTGTCTGTGCATGTATGACTCAGGTGGTAAATCACAGTGTTGTCTGTGCATGTATGACTCAGGTGGTAAATCACAGTGTTGTCTGTGCATGTATGACTCAGGTGGTAAATCACAGTGTTGTCTGTACATGTATGACTCAGGTGGTA
>JACXGI010015950.1:0-16660 GCA_016801175.1 Esox masquinongy | reverse complement strand
AGGAGTACATCAACTGACTCAGCACTTATTGTTGGAGAGATAGCTATGGCTTCCATAAACTGAGCTTTGGTACTCTCATTAATGTACCTTTTCTTAACAGAAACAGAGTTTACTGGAACATTCAGGGTGATAAGTGATTCAAAAAAGACACAGAAATGATCAGACAGGGCCATGTCTTTAACCATGACAGAGAAAATATCGAGACCTTTAGAGATAACCAGATCTAGAATGTGGCCTTGAGTGTGTGTACGCTCTTTCACATGTTGAGTGAGATCAAAAGTGTCAAGTAGTGCAAAAAATTATTTGGCATTATTGTCTGTACTATTATCTATGTGGATGTTAAAATCCCTTGTAATAATAAACAAGTCATAATCAACTGATATAACAGATAGTAGTTCAGTAAAATCATCAATAAAATTTGCAGAATATTGTGGAGGTCTGTAAATGGTTAAAAATAAAATTTTGGGGGTACCCTTTAATGCAAAACAGAGGTATTCAAAAGAAATAAAATTACCTAGTGTATTTTCTTTGCACTGCAATGTATCTTTGAATAGGGCAGCCACTCCTCCTCCTTTCCTACCATTTCGACACGTATTCATATAGCCAAATTTTTCAGGTGCTGTCTCGTTAAGAATGGCAGCACTACAGTCTTCTGTTAGCCACGTTTCAGTGAAAAACATAAAATCTAGGTTGTAGGATATTATAATGTCATTTACCAAGAATGATTTGTTGGCGAGAGATATGATATTAAGTATAGCCAGCTTAATAGATATAATAGGGGTTCCTGGACTGGTAGGTTGATGTGTTACAGTTAACAGATTAGACAAGTTTACTTTATAGGTTGCATGCTCATGAATCCTTCTATTTCTAATCAACACAGGAATAGAGATGTGTCAGCCATGGTTAGGTTTTCAGTCTTTGCCATTCTGGTATGCTTGGTTATGTCGTCCCCAATCAAGGTAGTATCTGGCTTATCAGATGTGGAGTTAGCAAAGTTTCTTCTTTCCCTCGTCTTATCAGTGGTTTTAGGGCTATTTCTTGGATTTTGGTTAGCCCTAATTCTAGTGTTGTGGTTAGCTTCCCTAGTTTAATTTACACACATTTCGTTCCGAGTCAGTGGTTCGTACCTGTTTTGCAGTGTAAGTTCAAGTGGTGGATTGAGGGTTGGTGCTCTCTTATTTGATTTCTTGCTGGATTTGCCTCTGCGGCGCACGACATCAGACCAAGTCCCCGCTGGAGTTGATGCCTTCGGTCTAGCCCCGGTGCTGTGCCAGTAAGATGTGTCATTGGGGAAGGCTGGTTTGAAAGCCTCTGCGGTTAATCCAGTGGCATTAGCACATGTCCAGGGTAGAGTGTCAGCCAGGTCCGTGACAGAGTGGTCAAGATTTGAAGTAATCCCTTGTATACCAATCTGTGTCTGTCCGTTAGCATTTGGTAGCTCAACCCCTAGAGTAGCTGCTACAGAGTCAATGAATTGTTCGCTCTCACGTATTTCAAGCTGTGTTATCTCAAGCTGTGTTGTCTCATTCAGCCGTTTGCTCTGAAATTGCTCTGATCTGTTCACCAGTTTTGACTTCGTTCTATCAAGTATAGGGAAATCTTTAGAGTTCTCTAGCCTTAGTTTAACCTGTTTTGCTATGTTAGCATTAGCATTTGTTGATTCACCTACTGGACAGGACCCACAGTCCGACCGGAGGAGCGCTCTGGTGACTAAATCTTCTAAGCGGTTGATCCGTTCCTCCAACAGCTGTCTTAGCTCCTCCATCATAAAAAATCACTCAAAAATACAAAAGAACTATGCTGAGCTCCTCTTTTAAAAATTACATAAAATTGTAAAAATATGATTAAAACAATTATAGAACAAAAATGAAACAAATATAAATGATTTAAAGAAGATTAAAAGAAAATTAAAAAGTAAGAAAAGAAATAAAGGTTAGCAAAAGGCAGGAAGCAGGAGAGTTGCGAAGAGAGTTGCGAAGAAATTCTTCATGTCTCCTCTTCAGTTAGCGCGTCCAATGGAACTGCCACTACCTGGAATTTTTAAGTATAACTAGTAAAAGTTGTCGACGGTGGGCAATGGAAGGAGACTTTGTTTTGCCCGCCAAGTGGGCGTTCTACTATGCCATGACGTCACATGAAAACTATCAATAGCCACTATTCCATTTTTGCCCACTTGTAGAACTCTGAGTGAGGTTTGAAGGGTGTCTGGCATGTACATGACTAACTGTGCTTAAGTTAGTTGCCTGAAGTCGAAAACACACTCGGCGTTGTATTACCCATTGGTGATGCAGTCAAATATTGTTGTACAAATAAACGTTATACTCACATTTCAGGAAAAACGTGTCCTAGCTACCTATAGACTCCAATCTACCAGGCTCCAGTCCGGATATTCCATAAGCCCCACCAAGCGAGCCCTCTGACTGAAACCACACACACGAGAACTTGTCGACCGAAGGAAAATGTGTCTCAAAAATGTGTAAATATAAAATTCAGATCCGTAAATAAACTTAAGATTTGTAAATGTAAGTCAACACTTGTAAATGTTAAGCAACAGTTGTAAATGTTTTACAGATTTGTGTTTTATTTGTGAAATATGTTTTTATATATTCACAAATTTTATTTATATTTGTGAAACATGATTACATATTTACAGATTGTTTTTATTTACAAAATATTTTTTCACATTTACAAATCCTATTTTTATTTGTGAGTTGTACTGAATATACGCACAGATTTTCTAGATATATTTACGAATATTGAGACACATCTAACTCCATAATTAAGGTCATGACAGCCAACCAAAAAATATTTTTTTTCTCCTGATCTATTCTTTGGTAGATTTGCTTGAATACTTTTGATTGTTGTCTTGTTGAAGACCCATTTTTGACCCAGCACATGCCTCAAGCCTCATGTTTTTGCCAAACATAGCAGTTCTAATTGTGACCAAACAGGTCAATTCTGGACTCACATGTCCAGATAATGGACTGCCAAGAAACCTTCATTTTTATCCATACGATTTCTTGCAAAGTTAAGACAGGTTGTTTTGTTCTTGTTTGACAGCAGAGGCTTCTTCCTAGCAACCCTCCTGAGGATGCCATTTTGTTGTAAAAGTCTGCAAATCTTCAGATGTTATGTTTGGGTTGGTATTTACCTGATTTATTATTTTTTTGTGGGTCTTGGTGATAATTTGGAAGGGTGTCCACTTCTAGGCCAAGTTGCTGTCATTTTAAATGCTCTCTATTTGTAAATGATTTGCCTCACAGTAGACTGATGGAACACAAATCTTTTTGAGATGGTTGTAATGCCTTCCCCAGACTCATGCTAGGCTCTCACTAACCTGTTTCTTGTCCTCTGATATCTCCTTTTTCCCAGTGTGTTTGCAGTCACCTGTATGGGTAAAACCTCACTGACCAGTTTTCTTGTCCCTATTTCTCAGTCACCCGGAAATTCTTTCATACATGTCCCTCATTTAATTGGCTTATTCAATACCCAATCCCCCCAATTCTGCTTACATACTTGTTTAAGCCAATGCAACATCGGGTTCGCTTGTTTTTGTGCCTGTACTAATTTTGTTTTTACACGCATGATTTCCTCTAAAGCAACACATGGAATTGGTAACTATAAACCTGTTATGTCAGTTAAAAATGACTGGTTCTCATTTAATTGTCACGGGTCCTCCATCTGCACCTTCACGTCACTCCACCTCACGTCTCCCGGATTCCCGTTGCACACAAACCTAGCACATCCTCATTCCTCTGTTCTTCTACCATCTCCTGCACCTGCAATGCTTAACTTACGCATTCTCCATGAGTATGTACCTTGGTAGTCAAAGCAGTTTTACCTAATTCAGTGTAGACCCTCGGTATGTCTTGAACCAGCAAGTCTTGTGAGCGTGTCTGATAATTGCTTTTTTTCCAATTATATTTTGTCGTAAGAGAGTTTCTGCAGGATTACCATATATACAAACATCAACCAATGTCCAGCCCTTCTAGAACTCAGAGAGTCACAGAAAACAGTATATATGAGACAAAGATGTCAATGAAAATTTGCTGATATATTATTCACATACATTACCCCTTATCAAGAGATGTTTTCCAAAGCTTAGGAATGAACTACTCTATTGGACATTGGGTTCTTGGTTACCTTCCTAAACTTCTTCTTCGTAAGTTTGACTGGACGACCAGCTCTTGCTTGTTCCCAACTTATTCCATTTCACAATAATGGAGCCCACTCTGCTCCTGGAAATTGTCAATGCTTTAGCAATTATTTATAACCTTCCTCAGATCGGAGCCTTGGCAATGTTATTTTGGTCTATGGAGAGTTCCTTGGAATTTAGTGCTTGGTTTTTGATCTGGCATGGACTGTGAAGTGTGGGATCTTATGCAGACTGGTGTGCAATTCTAATTTGATTCATTTATTTTGCCATAGGTGGACTCCAATTAAGTTTCAGACACATCTCCTGCTGTACATCTCATAATCACAAGAAATGTGCTCTATTTACAGTGGTACAATAAAGTCTGTTCTACAAAACTTTAAGAATAAAGTGGATTATGGTTTACAATGGAAATTATTTTATTTTGGGTGCTCAGGTTGAGATTTATGCGGAGTTGCCCTGCTATCACATTCTATTTCCAGCGATTGTGCTCTTTAGCAAATCTCTTAAAGAAGCAATCAAAGCAATAAAACTGTCCTGCTTTAGACTAGTTGAGTATTTGGAGCATCAGCAATATTGGGTTTGATTACAGGCTCAAAATGTCTGGAAACAAATAACTTTCTTCTGAAACTCGTCAGTCTATTCTTGGTCTGCGAAATGAAGGCTATACCATGTGAGAAATTGCCAAGAAACTGAAGATCTCATACAACACAGTGTACTATTCCCTTCACAGAACAGCGTAAACTGTCTCTAACCAGATTAGAAATAGGAGTGGGAGGCCCCAGTGCACAACTGAGCACGAGGACAAATACATTAGTGTCTAGTTTGAAAAATAGACGTCTCACAGGTTCTCAACTGGCAGCTTTATTAAATAGTACCCACAAAACACCAGTCTCAACATTAACAGGAGGTGACTCTGTGGTGCTGGCCTTCTAGGCAGAGTTGCAAAGGAAAAGCCATATCTCAGACCGGCCAATAAAAATAAAAGATTAAGATGGGCTAAAGAACATGGACACTAGACAAAGGAGGACTGGAAAAATGTTTTATGGACAGATGAAGTTTGAGGTGTTCGGTATTCTGTCTATAATGAAGTGGCCATCGCAGTCACTGGACCTCAAACCTATTGAACTGTTGTGGCGCAGCTTGACTGTATGGTACGTAGAGCCCATCAAGCCAATCCAACTTGGGGGAGATGCATCAGGAAGCATGGAGTGAAATCTCTTCAGATTACCTCAACAAATTGACAACTAGAATGCCAAAGGTCTGCAAGGTTGTAATTGCTGCAGAGTGGAGGATTCTTTGATGAAAGTGAAGTTTGAAGGATACAATTATTATTTAATTTAAGTACAATTATTTCTAACCTTGTGAATTAATATATTTTCTATTCATTTGCTATATTTCCTATTCAAACTTATTTCATGTATGTTTTGATGGAACACAAGGACATTTCTAAGTGACCCCAAACTTTTGAAGGGTAGTATATGTCTTTATAAAGGAACAATTTAAGTCTCAGCTTGACTTCTAAATATAAGTAAAGATAAAATAAAATGTGTAAGAATTAACAACAAAGTAATCTTCCCATTTTCTTCTCCCACTGTAGGTACCACTAGGCAGCCGAAGGAAGGAGAGGTACCAGGCGTGGACTACAACTTTGTGAGCGTAGAGCGCTTTATGGAACTGGAGCAAAGCGGAGCCCTGCTAGAGAGTGGAACCTATGAAGGTGAGTTCACTGACTGCGACACTGACCAAAACACAACACTGACCACACCACAGATGCTGACCTCAATGGACTAGCATTGCTATATGCTCCATAACTATTATCCCAAAGATCCCTCTCAGCATGGCATTGCCATTCATTTTGGTCCTGGAATTAATTTTGAACTTTATATTTAAAATTCTGTATCTTTCTCAATTTCTAAGCAAAGAATAGGTGCACCTTTAGTGGTTTATTGATGCTGTCAACTAATTATTAATTATAAGATACTGCTATAAATTATCCTCTGAATGTTAATGTTGATGTTGCTGCCATTAAATGATGTGGTATGATGGTGCATTGATCCGTTGTACAGTTTAAAGCAGTTATTCTTGTGATTTGCCCAACATCAGCCTTTAAATCATTTCACTCTGCTCTTACAGCTAAATATTTGCACCAGCAGATATCTACAGATAGATGATCTGCAGTTTCACTTACCCATTAGCTGTGTGTGTTGGCATGTGTGTTTGGGGTGGCATATCTCTTACACACAGTAGAGGGCTACTGGGAACAATGCTGGTTTCTAGGTGGCAGGCTGTGCCTCAGGCACTTACTGTATGTCTCAATTTGTTAAAAGACGATAGAGAAAGGGACTAGGGCTTAACGTTGGGAACCTGGATACCAAGATTTACTGAGACTTCCCACCTAAGCTAACTCCCTTTTCCTGGTACAAAAATATGGAATGTGGTAGGCTAAAATGTATGTAATTTTTAATAGACTATGTATATAGCATAATATCTAGTGCTATCAAACTATTCAAATAATGGTTTCCAATTAATGGTATAATTTTCGATATTTAAGAGGTATTATCACAATTGTACAATGTGTTCAAAATTTGGCCCTAAATAAGCTTTGCATTATGTTAAATACATACTGTGTTTTATTGTAAAATATGGACAGTGCTTAACTTGAAATGAAATAAGTGCAGGAGTTTCCCAAGTCGGTCCATTAGACCAGGGTGTGTCACAGCCCATACATTTCGCCCTTCAAATTACCACAATTACAGAGAGTGTTTATTTTGTAGCCCATGTAAATCTAAATAAATAGTTGCTGGTCTCTGATAGTTTTACTATCTTTTACCATTGTGCTACTTGATGAAAGCAACAAGTAGAATAACTACTATCTTAGGCTACTGTATAAAACAAATGTGTGCCCCTGCATCTGTAGAACTGCTGGCTGTTCAGACATTTGCTTCAACTCTGAGTCACAGCTAAGGTCAGGCCATGCAAACATTATCTTTCCATATGAATGATGAAGGCATAAGGTAGGGAAGGTGGCTAGGGGACATCTACAAAATTAATCAGGGGAGGTCTGTAAATTATACACTGCATGAAAGTTGTTATTTCTGCTATTAGAATATGTTTTGGTGGAAATGTGACTGGCAACAACATTAATGCTTAGCCTAGTAAAAACATAAATACAATGCTATATATTTGAGTTGGCTAATATTGTGCATCATTCAATGGGCAAGAATCCTGCAAAATATGATGTCTTGCTCTCTCTTCTTGAGCAACAACACGCCTGCATATTGGCACACAACACACTGGAGGATTCGCACACTCAGCATCTCAGTATCAGTATGAGAAGAGTGTAAGAAAGATGGCACCTCTAACCTGGTTTGCTGGGCTTTTGGAGGGAGACAGGGATGGGGGACACGAGGAGAAATACTTACAATTTCCAACAACTTGGACCAGTGCATCATATTTAGCGATGTAGAGGAGGGTAAATGCTGTTTAGGCACCTTGTTATTTGAGAAATAGCAATTATTCACCTTTTTATTTAGTTAATGATTGTTTACCCACTTTTTTGCATTCCCAGCGAGTGTGCAATGGTATGAAACAAAATATTATTGATCTAAATTCTCATTCATGCCAGCCTCTTTGTGAACGACTCAAATGTGTTTATGTTCGCCTGCTCACAATGGCATTGCCTTGCAAGCAGTACATTGATCCAATACTCTGTCCAACCGCAAACTCCACCCCCCTGCGTGCATGTCAGTTTGTTAATTTGAGTCAGTAATGCTTGGAGCGACTCAGCTGTTAACAAGACTTATTTTTTAAGCAAACGCTTTATGCATGTTTTCATTTCTGTTTATTATGACAGGCAGTAATCGACAAACTTTATTCATTACTGTAGCCTGCGTCCAATTATCAGTAATAAACATGTCTTAATAATGCTCCTGGCTTGATCTACTTTAATCCTCGAATGCACACAGATGATGATTGGAGCCCAATGATCATGTTTTCTGTGACTCTGAGAGCCAATGTTATAGAAATCCGCTGCCAAACGTTCAAATGAATGATAAAATTGAATGAGTCAATAAAAAAAGGACTTGAGTCCCAAGTCACAAAAAATGATCCATGCACCTAGCAGTTAGCAGCATGTTTAGTTAGTGGCATGTTTAGTTAGCCATGCAGACACCTGCATAGGAAGTGACATTTCAATTAACCACAGTAAATCGTTTTCTTTCCCTGAAGGGGAACTTTTAGGTTTCTACTCGTTTTCCTTGGGAATTTACGTATGTAAAGTATGGCCATACTGGACACATTCTCTTTATTGATTAACATGGGTTGTTCAGGTGGTTGTTGCTGCACTTGTGATGATGATGATTGTGACTTTTTCTGTCCTGGTGTGACATCATTGGGTGAGGTATGCAGTTTTGCTCTGTTATAATCGATACTACCAAAAGTGTGAAAAATTTATATCAGAATTGTTTTGTTGAATTGGAATCAAAGTATCAATACTTATGACATCCTTAATATATGCTCATAATAGAACATTGCTACCCAACTGTAAAAGCCCTCAAAATTAGGAAATAGTAAGTGGCTTTCTTCTGGAACCAAATTTTCACACACTCTCGGGACCGAACAAACATTTTAACACTGCTAACCATGAGGTGTAATGAGTGGATGTAAATGTAAGTGAATGCAATTGGTCAACGGAGGATAAAGAAAAACATACGTAAACAAGAAATAAATAAGAAAAAAAAATCTAAATTCACCATTCACGAGTCTGAAACCCTGCATCATATTGCTACTGTCTTTGATGGATAGGCTCTTCGCTCACAGCTCAACCATCTTCTTGAAATGAACTGACAATTGAATGTCACATGATCGATTTCTGTCTGAAGTCCACCCCATTGGTTGGATATAACTGTTTCATCCACCCTAAATTTCACTGCTTCTTTTCGAGTTTTGCACTTTCCTAATGATGCCTAAGTAGTAGTAGAATACATCGCCAGATATTAAATGCTTCTGGCAAGTAATCAACTCTATCGAAATGGAATAGGCTATATTTCAAAACGTATTCACGGCCTAATTTTATTCCAAACCTCAAAGATGGCCTAATTCCATTCCAAATGGCCATAATGTTGCACTTAAGATGCACTTTACAAAGAGCGAGGTACGTAGTGGTTTGGGAAACAGGCGTTAAGTCTGTTGTAACAAAGTCCATCTTAAGGCTACGTGCATTGTTAAACTGTCGTAAGTGCCATGTTAACGGGAAACCAGGCCCTGGTGTTTAGCATGGTAACAAAAGAGGAATACCTGAATTTCGGCTAGGGCTCTGAATTAAGTGGATTTTGACCCGTTTTAGATTAATTCCTATTAGTCAATGAAGTAATGTAACAAATGAGAGTTTTAAAAGTACTATTTTGTAGAGAGTATTACAAATACAGTACCAAAGTATCAAAGATAAAAGATAAAAAGTATACAAATATACATTTGGGAACAGACAACATGCAGCCTTGGGGTTTGATAATCCAAATTGGTTGTTTCCCCATCAGGCTGTTCTCTTTGCTCCTCCCCCAATCTTAAATAGCTCTACAGGCGCTGCTAATATGGATGACATTTTTGATGGACCTTTTGCCATTGATAGACATTTGTCAAGGTACCGTGTTGCCACCTCCTCACACAGGCAAGCCTGGTCCAAAAGTTAGATTTTCTTGAAATACTGGTCTCACAATCACATGCTGACATATTGATTATATCTGAATCCTAGCTCTCTGTCTCTGTCCTAGACTCAGATGTTCTGTTAGCTGGATACAATATGTACAAAGCAGACAGAGTGGATAGAGGTGGAGGAATTGCCATATATATATGAAATGCAGCCTAGATGTCTCTGTGTCCATCTTAACCTCTGGCCTGAAACTATATGAATACTTAGTTCTGAAGGTGGCTTTTGGTCATAATGCACTATTAACGCTAGTGGGAGTTTATCGCCCAGCCTATCAGAATTCAGGAGTGGACCCAAATGCAGACACAGGAGGCAGAAAACTGTTCAGGGTTTTTAATGCACCTGAAGCGGCAGGCAAAGATCAGATAGTATAAACAGGCAGGGGTTTGGTACACAGGATGACTCGGCAGAGGTACAGACAGACGATGAGCAGGAGAGTTGGTTCGTCGACAGGCAGAGGTACAGACAGACGATGCACAGGAGAGTTGGTTCGGTCAGCAGGCAGAGGTTTTGTACCCAGGGCTACTGGGAATGGACACTGGGAACACTAGAAAACAAGAAAGCGGGGACAACTTTGGGAACACACAAGACAAACTGGCAACTGGAAAAAACAGAGAAGACAGGTTAATGCTAGAATCGCCGAGCCTTTCAGACGAACATAAACAGCCAGAGCCACGAATTGGCCTAATTAGCATACACATTCTCCTCCGCAGCATTACCATCCAGCCAGAGCATCAGTTCATCTACTGGGTCATCATCAAACTATATAGAATAGTCTAAAAAATAATGAATTATGAATGTGTTTGTTGTAAATGGTTAATGAATTTCAAAAAATACAGGAATGTGTTTGTATTGAAGGTCTTATCATATGAAAAAAATACTAAAAAAAGAATACATAGAACCATTATTTCTAAGAACACAGGCTATAGTATTTTCATTTGTTTATTAGGCCCTACAAATGTACAAAATGAAAATTACACAGCCAATCTATAGGTGACATGAATTGTCTATAGGTGACATGAATAAGTTATCGAATAACCGAGAGGAGTTATTAGAAAAAGACGAGGTCCAATATGAACAGGCTATGTGAAAGGCGCGTCTTTGCCAGGCTCTCCCGGGGGGTTCTGGTGGGGCTATCAAGTTGATTTCAACACCAATGCTTAGCTCTAGTCTCCTAGATACTGATATATAAGGTTTGTTTATAGGTGACATGAATAAGTTATTGAAAAACCGAGAGGCGTTATTAGAAAAAGATAAGGTCAAGGGGTTTCTAGTGGGGCTATCGAGTTGATTTCAACACCAATGCATAGCTCTTGTCGTAAAGAATATCGTTAGTACTGCATTTCGTTTTGTGAATAATTATTTAGCCAAACAGATTTGTAGAATATTAATGTTCAGTAAAATAGGTAGAGAAAATTCAAAGACAGATGATAGGATGTGTGTGCGATTTAGTTTCTCTCCTAATATAAAAACAGCAACGTGTAGCCTAATACGTTTGTTGAATTGGTCATTGGTTTCACATTTAAGATTTACATTTGATGAATTAGCCTACACAAGAATGCTGGATCTCCTATTGAAAAACTGTAAAGTGTGATACATAACTTGAATCGTCAAGTAGGCTATATTGGTTGCATACCGTGGTAAAGATAGTTTGATGTTCGGTATTTGACAGATATTCAGACATCGTTGGTGCTACAGACACAAAACTGACATTGTTTCACCAGTTTAGGCTATCCCCAGTTCATATAATAAAACCTTTATTGATTTTATGTATGCTAATTAGCATAATTAGCGTTAATTTACTATTAGGCTGTATCTTTTGAACCGTTTGAGCTACAGACACGAAACCACTTTGTTTCACACATTGAGGCTATGCATACTTAAAATTTGGAAACGTTTATCGATTTTACATATGCTAATTTGCGTAATTAGCATTAATTAGCGTTAATTAACTATTAGGCTGTATCTTTTCAACCGTTTGAGCTACAGACATGAAACTAACTTTGTTTCACACGTTTAGGCTATCCCCACTGCAAACTATGAAACGATAATTGATTTTACAAATGCTAATTAGCATAGTTAGTGGTAATTAACTACCAGGCTGTATATTTTGAGCCGTTCAAGCTACAGACACGAGATCTGTCATTGGTAACACTTTTATTAGCTTTAACTATGTCATGTATGCAAATTTATGCTAATTACCCTCACCAACAGTATCTCTTGATCCTTAAAAAATAGACTTCAAACCTTTCGATAGGTAAGCACTATTTCAAACCATAAACTTCTGGTGCAGTGGCATGCACGTCGGCCTCATGGTGGCGCTGTCACAAGCCTCCAAAGTTGCACTTTTTGCAAGCTCACCGCATCACCCCTTGAGACCTAGAGTCTTGAAAATTGGTACATAGGTATATCTCCTCATGATGAACATTTTTGCCATTGGGACCCATAAAGTCTGCCATGATGGATTTTCCGCCATTTTGGATTTTTTGAAAAACACAAAAAAATACTTTGATATTTGGCATCTAGGGACCATATTCTTCAAAAGTTATATCAGCCAGACCATTATGTCAAAAAACATGGATGCTATTGACCAATGAACATGTGAGGGGGCATGGTTTTGCACATATATATAGACACATCGCCTACAAGGATAATGGTATAATAATTCTACTTGGTACCTATGTTGACACAAACCATATGGAAAAAATGATTGCAAGGATTTTTTTTATCAACCACACGGTGACAGTATTGAGGTTTTTCACATTAGCAAGGTCACCATACTCCCTCCGTTTGAGATAAAACCATGAAAAGAGGTAGATAAGTCCACCTCCTCACAAGGAACATATTTGCCATTGGGACTCATTAACTTCGCTTTAATGGTTTAGCGGCCATTTTGAATTTGTGAAAAACACTAAAAAATTAACTTCTCTGGCAAGAAATGTCCGATCTTCACGCACTTTGATATTTGGCATCTATGGACGATGGTCTTCAAAAGTTATATCAATCAGGCTAGTATGTTAAAAAACATGGCCGCCATTGACAGATGAACATGTGCAGGTGCGTAGTTTTGCACATATATAAACACATCTCCTATAAGAATAATGGTATTATGATTTTACTTGGTGCGTATGTTAACAAAGATGATACGGCAATAATGAATGCAAAGGTTTTTTTATCATTCACATGGTTGCGCTACTGAGGTTCCCCACATTTGCAAGCTCACCACGCTCACCATGTTTAAAATAAAATCTTGAAAAGAGGTATAAGTCCATCTCCTCTAAAGGAACATATTTGCGATTGGGACCCATTAAGTCGGGCGTAATGGTTTTTCAGCAATTCTGAATTTGTGAAAAATGCTTCAAACGCTACTTCTATAGCATCAAATGACATTTTTAAACCTTTTCACAAATACATTTTGAAATGTCGCTGAAGGCCCCTCAGCGTGATTTCTTAATGCAAATTATTTCAGTATGCACTGACAATTCCAGAATTTATTTTATGACAACATAAATTGCCACCACAGCAGCCCATAAACACCATGTTGCTTATTAGATATGGAGCAGTATTCTGATTTCAACTGGTTAAAATTATATATTGAAACTATTTAGGGCAGTACTACTGTTAAAGAGTGTACTGAATATTTATTGAGCAACCTTCTAAGATGTGTTATTTTCCTGAGGATCACTCCACTTGTCTTATCAATAAAACATATACTAACCAGCAGACAATGGTTTTTGTGTTAATAATGCCTTTATTTACGTGATTATTCACTATTTCACTAAAGATGATGAAAAGTAATGAATTGCGATTCTTGCATATTTAGTAATGGACAAATACGATCAGTGAAAAACACCTTTATGAAGGTTATGTTGAGCTTGTTTGGCTAATTACTGTTGACGTGCGTAGACATTTTTGTTTTCATTCCACTGAATTCTGGGACCAAATGTCTCTGCGATCAAAGATGGTTGAACAAGACGATTCACCAATCTGACCGGAAGTTCAAATCTTGTTTACGTTCCTCTTTCAATCAGATTTCGAGTTCGCCATAATGAGCCTGTCCTTTGGCACGTAGCAGTCTTCTAGCTTGCTTAGTTGCCTATGTGAGCATTTTTCGGATGGTGTGATCGCAGAGCCAGCTACCTAACTGAGATAAAACTAGTTAGGACGTAATGTAGGAACATCTCAGATTTATTTTAACTTTCTTTAGTGAGGTTTAGATTTTTAGATGTAGTGCTTTGCGTTAGATTTTTTGTTTAGATTTGTACTGAGCCCTGTTGTTTTTTAATGCACAATGGAGGAGAAGAAATGGATTTGTTGGCGGATTTACTGGCAAAGCCTTTTTCGAGAAAACATGGAAATTGTGAGGAACCAATCCCCCACCTTGCAGCCCTGTCCCAGTCAGGGAAAGGATTTGTGTGGCACTTTCAATCGATCAACTACGAAAAGTACACCGGCTTACAGCGTCAAAGGAATATTGTAGTTGTGAGTGCGTTCTTATTTCTTTGGTACCTGTAATGTCATTGGTTTGAGCTTTGCGATGTCTATTTGTGTTGCTGCGTCCTGTCATACAGCATAATGGTACTGCATATCCTTGATGGTTTAATTCACCATGTATTCATGTTTCTGTAATTACTAGTGTTGTAAACCTCCTGTTAAATCGCTTTATTCCACTGTCACTGTGAATATGGGATGGTTACGTCGAATGACAATAGCTGTGAATATGGGATGGTTACGTCGAATGACAATAGCCTAATAGCTCATAGGATTAGGCAGCCATATATGCTAGTATTATTAGCTTTCCGTCCATCGTGCTGAAGTTACTAATCGTTATTGGTAAGTAGGATAAAGTGCCCCACTTTGGAAATTAAATGCCTGTCCAACACGTTTGTTTTGGTTACGGATCTGTATCTACTTGACTGGTAAGCAGGTTAGGACTGTAACCAGCTAATAGTTTGTTTTAACCAGCAAGGTAGTAGATAAATGTAGCTGCCATGTACAAAAGTTGTCCAGGGGCTAATGACTTTCAGGAGGGGATGATTACATTGTCATTTAAATTACGCTATATGGGCTTAGAGAAGACATTGACATGCGGATATAGGGATGTACCGATATTGATTCTAGTTAGAAAATGTTTAGGTTCGTTTTCGAACTGCGAAAGTGAAGAGGAGTTTGCGAATTCTGTGATTAAGTAACCACACGTAATTAATTGTGGCCAGCTGTTACCACCTCCACGATATCCATGCAACTGATCGTGTACGGTTCATGTAAAGGAGTTGGCATTGAAACGAATTGTACTCATGAAACCGTTAAAAACAACTCTACCGCTCTATACTTGCAGGCCTATTATTTATTTTACTTAGCAACAGTAAGACTCTACATTAGAGATTTGTCAGCAACAATAAGACTTCCGATTTTCGTATGTTGCCTTCAAAATAAAGGTCTGTGGTGTGTCTATAATTTGTTGTGTAGGCTACATTTTCAAAGGGAAAACTATGTGGGGGAAATTATAAATGAAACAAAATTACAATTTCAGTTATACTTTAAATAGGTTAAAGAATATTAAAAGGTGGAGCACAGAAGAAGTGGTTAGAGCTTATATAAGCTAGTGTAGAGAACATGATCTAATATAAAAAAATCCTATTTTGATGTTATTGTTTTTAATTTGCTTGTGCTCATTTGCTTTGGAGATTGTGTAATACCTCCAACCACATTTGATGTGTTCACACTGCACCTTTGCTTAGGGCTAAGAGCATCCTAAGCCCTGGGCTAAGGGCCTCCTAAGCTCAGGACTAAGCAAGTGTTCACACTTGCATATTTTGAAGTGGGAAAGTACCACACTTAGCCTAGGGCTAGCTGGCCATTCTCTGGAGTAGGGTTAGCACCGACTTTTCAGGGCTAGTCCCAGAAAAACGGTGACAAAATAACCAGTGTTGGTAACCAGTGTTAATAGTGAAAAAAAAAAACTAGAACGTTTATTGTCCAATCACAAAACGTGCCCTTTCACTTAATTTACATACGCTGGTGATGTGCACCGTTACCAACAGCTCCGTCTATTTTGGTGTTTTCACTCTGCAAAGTTTTGTTGTTTCATTATACCTGCTAAATCTTAGCGTAGTAGTTATTGCAGCTTGCTTTGGATGTAAATCCAGCAAATATGCCGAAAGAATGAAGGTTGACCAACGTTTAACTCTTTCTTTGCGTAGTTTTAACAAAGTTGTACAAGCAAATACCAACAGGGTGGGCATCTTGATCAGTCGATGTCATGAGGTTGTTAATTGAATCGTGGTAGCGTAACATTGATCATGTGTCAGTGAAGTAGGCTACTGTAATATTATTTGCATGCCAGAGAGAACATAACATTTGCAGTTTATCATAGAATGTAAATCGGTATGGTGTCATATTTGTCCGTTAGCCCAGGGCTTAGGAACACAAGTGTGAATTCTTAGCCTAGGGTTAAGCCTCTGCCCAGGGTTAACAAACTCTTGTGTGAACACAGGCTAAGCTAACCCGGGGCCAGTCTTAGCCTGGGACAATGCAGTGTGTACCTTATGTTTTCCATTCCCCCAATATTGTCAACTCGTGCGTCTGAAGAGAGAGGAGTGAACTGCGGAGTCGTTTGGTTCGATAGATTCATTTATTTGAGCTGCACTGTGCTCGTAACGGCGAGACAATAACACAACAAAGACAAAGGGAGCAGAGGGAACATATATACTGGGGGAGATGACTGGATGATGATCAGGTGTGCTAAACGAGACAACAGGTGTGATGAGTTGATGAAATGGGCGGTGGTGTCAGAAGGC
>JACXGI010015948.1:0-16648 GCA_016801175.1 Esox masquinongy | reverse complement strand
TTTTATGGCAGCCTAAGGATGGCCTGTTTCATTTGCATTGAGAGCTCTTTTGACCGCATGTTGTGGCTTCATAGTGTAAAGGATTAATTTATTACCATATCCTTATCCATTATTCTGCAAATTAACTGTAATAAATTGACTGTTTTAGATTAGGCCTGAAT
The DNA here is from genome assembly GCA_016801175.1 of Esox masquinongy. Classification (NCBI taxonomy): domain Eukaryota; kingdom Metazoa; phylum Chordata; class Actinopteri; order Esociformes; family Esocidae; genus Esox; species Esox masquinongy. Next base: position 16,487 of record JACXGI010015948.1, on the reverse strand, counting down.
TTGCTTTAGACTGTTCATGTATGCCACGGATAGAAGAATACTTAAGTGCCCTGTTCTTAGAAGTGATTATGGCCACAACGGAGGCGCCAGGCCTCAAACGTATCTTATCTACAGCCCTATTCAGATGGCTCCAAGGTGAAGTTGCCTGTGTCTCCTCTGTATCTTCCCGTTTGGGCAGGACAGAGAGTAGGGACAGCTCAGATCAGGAGGTCTGTTAACTCTGACCTAGAACTATGGTTGCCCTGACAGTGTAGGGTTCTGTCTTGTTTTCCTATTAGTATGACGACTTGTTTTTGTATGTATGTATGTATCTCATACCATAAGAGAGAATATTTTTTGCGGGCTGACAAGGAGGATGTAACGGGAGTGGTAGTGGAGGAACCAGGCGCAGGTGGATCTCACTCGATGCAGGGGTTTTTAATGAAAACACAATCACCGAGCATACAAAACAAACGTAATGAAAATAAAAGGGCTGATATTTGAACAGCAAACCGAAAACACTCACCGGTTACATGTAACATGCAGACAGCAACAACAATGATCGACAAATGTGGGGAGCAGAGGGGGAACATTTAAACACATACTAATGAGATGATTGGGACCTGGTGTGAATAGTTGAAGACGTGACACAAAACAAGTCCGGGATGTGTTTGTGTGATGATGGGAACTGGAGGTGTGCGGGACGGTGGCGCTGATCCTCACCGTACCGTGACAGAGGTGTATTGTTACGACACTACTCTGTTGGTCTCTGTACTTATACTCTGTTTTGTGAAAACGATTGTTCCCGTGGATCCACGTAATTAAACTGAAATAATCAACTGTTATACGAACGACTGTTGAGTCTCTTTTCATAATAAATTGCGAACATTTTTCCACCTTCCACAGTAGCAACAGCTTCCAAATGCGAATGCCACACCAGACCTTTTACCTGCTTAATTGATGAAGACATAACAAAGGAATAGCCCACACCTGTCCATGAAACAGCTTTTGAGTCAATTGTCCAATTACTTTTGGTCCCTTGAAAAAGAGGGGGCTACATATTAAAGAGCTGTAATTCCTAAACCCTTCCTCCAATTTGGATGTGAATCCCCTCAAATTAAAGCTAATAGGCACTTTAAGCCCATATTCATTATTTAACTGTAACTTGAATATATTTTGGTAAACAGCCAAAATAACAAAATTTGTGTCAGTGTCCATTTATTTCTGGACCTAACTGTATATTTTATTATTGTGATGTTTTGGAGCATCTTGAAGTTAAATTCATATTTGGGCCCTCTTGACATGAAAGTGACCAGGAGCTTGAATGTGTCAATGATGTTTAAGGTGGTGACACAAAGGTGTATTTCTGTCAGGACAGAACAATGCTTTGGTACCAGGGGGTATAAACAGGGTGCCTTTGACCCCATCTTCTTTGATGTCAATTCTGCGAACACCTGGTGCCAGGTACCATCGCTCTATGACAACAGTCGCTAGGGGAGACTGCTTGCTGAAGCCCTCAGTCATATGTCCACTGAACACAGAAATATGTACCACCATGGGAGTGAGGACATTCATCTTTCTCAACCTGAGGAGGGTAGAAAGAGATAAAGAGAAGACAAAGTGACAAAGGGTTTAGTTTACGTGGCCACCCAAAACAGTGCCATGTACCCTTGTTTTTTATCCATTTTAAAACGGACACAAGACATTCCATCTGATAGGCAGGGTTTAAACTGAGAGTTGGGGAGCCCCTCGTTTGGGGGGTGGGGGGTTGGGGTACTTGATTAAGTTCACTAATTACTTATGAACTCCACCTGTCTGGTTGTTGAGGTCTTAATTGGAGACCACTTGAAAGGTAAAAAACAAAAACAGGCAGACACTAGGCCCCCAAGGTGGAATAAGTTGGAATAAGTGACAACTCTGCTCTAGGATATTCACATACAAGACATTTACCTTTTTAAATGTATTACATAAAATTATATGTCAAGTAAAGCTTCATGACACATTAGCTAAATCATTTCAAATAACAAAATCTACATGACAGGCTACTTTGGCTACATTTACACCTAATTCTTATCAATTGATTGATTATTACAAAAATAGCTTATCTGATAGTTACAACAATAAATACTGGATCAGAATTCAGCTGCCTGTGTAAATGTAGCCTTTTGGAAGAAAATACCGGAGGCCTGTCTGACTTCCTGGAACAGGCTGCATGCTCCACAGTAGACCCATGGGCTCTATGCCTTCATATGTTCCTCCGACACTGGCATCCTCAGTCACTGCAACAAAAAAAATGTTTTAGCATGAAATACACAAGGTCTACTGATAAGCCTCATTCCTTGAAGAGCACTAGCTGATACCCACTGTTGCAGTGTCCACTATTTTCCTGCAAATTGGGCACATTTAAAAATGATTGTGTCATAATACTGGTGGTGTGTTTTTGTGCTACTTATGAATTGCACTGCAGCCATCATTCGTTTTTCTTTTTAGATTTTGTCCAATTTAGATCCATGAACAAAATCATAAAACCGGATTTCTTTAATCCAAGATGTTGATTGTTTTTAGGTCTTACATATTCTACAATAATTAAAAAGTTATGTCTATGTTAAGTCTATGATTCACCAATCAAAAACTGACAGAAGATCTGTGTGTGGGGCCTCATCTGTAATAGGAATCAGATGTTCCTTCTCTCCTATGGTCTGTAGTGTCCATGGGTAGTTTTATGAGTCACATGCGCACACACAAACACAATGTCTTAGAGCTCCCAGTTCTTCACAGGATGTGTAAACAGGAGCTACGAATAGGAGGTATGGACAGGATGTGTGGGGCCCATTAGTAACGGGCATCACGTCCTACTTATTGTCTTTTGTACAGTTGTCAGTCAGCACCATCATGTTTCGTGTCATGCTTAAAGGGATAGTTTGTCCAAAAATCATATTTTTCTAAAAATTCACTTGCCAAAAGTTATTCTGGAATGCACATAGTCATTTTTTCCAACCATCCATTATTCAGCTCTGTCCCAGGCTGTAATTAGCATTCTTAGCATCGTCCAAATTCATAAATGAAAACTGTTCGTCCCACTACAGCAAAGTTGCATTGTAAGTGGAAAACTACTCCAAAACACTTCAAACTACATTCAGTAATCTGTCGCAGTAGCATAGATTTTTTTAAACTGTTCACTGACCAAACAGCTGGCGGAATTTGTTCAATCCAAACTGGCATTAGTGAACTATTTCCTATAGCCACTCAACACAGCTTCTGTTCTTCGGCGATTACGTCATCGGGGTGGGAGTGAACTTTAACCTCCAGAAGCTATGTCAGGTGAGAGTTTCTCTAGCTGGCCCATTATCGTGAATATCGTCGGTGGACTTCAGTTCATTGTGGAAAATGCTGCGATTGTGTTTTATTTGCAAAGAAAGGTTGTTAAAGAATGAGACAGAGATAAATCAAGTCAGAACTTTTTCCACTTTTAATGTAACCTATAATGTGAACAATTCTATTGAAAAACAAACTGAAATCTGTTAGGGGGAAAAATAAAAAACTCACAATAACTTGGTTGCATAAGTGTGCACACCCTTAAACTAATACTTTTTTGAAACACCTTTTTATTTTATTACAGCACTCAGTCTTTTTGGGTAGGAGTCTATGAGCATGGCACATCTTGACGTGGCAATATTTGCCCACTCTTCTTTGCAAAAGCGCTCCAAATCTGTCAGATTGCAAGGACATCTCCTGTGCACAGCCCTCTTCAGATCACCCCACAGATGTTCAATTGGATTCAGGTCTGGGCTCTGGCTGGGCCATTCCAAAACGTTAATCTTCTTCTGGTGAAGCCATGCTTTTGTAGATTTGAATGTGTGCTTTGGGTCGTTGTCGTGCTGAAAGGTGAACTTCCTCTTCATCTTCAGCTTTCTAACGGATGCCTGAAGGTTTTGTGCCAAAATTGCCTGGTATTTGGAACTGTTCATAATTCCCTCCACCCTGACTAAGGCCCGGGTTCCAGCTGAAGAAAAACAGCCCCAAAGCATGATGCTGCCACCACCATGCTTCACTGTGGGTATGGTGTTCTTTGGGTGATGTGCAGTGTTGTTTTTGCGCCAAACATACCTTTTGGAATTATAGCCAAAAAGTTCACCCTTGGTTTCATCAGACCATAACACATTTTCCCACATGCTGTCCGGGGACTTGATGTTTGTTTTTGCCAACTTCAGCCGGGCTTGGATGTTTTTCTTTGTAAGAAAAGGCTTCCGTCCTGCCACCCTACCCCATAGCCCATTCATATGAAGAATACGGGAGGTTGTTGTCACATGTAGCACACAGCCAGTACTTGCCAGAAATTCCTGCAGTTCCTTTAATGTTGCTGTAGGCCTCTTGGAAGCCTCCCTGACCAGTTTTCTTCTCGTCTTTTCATCAATTTTGGAGGGTTCCATGGGTTCCATGGTATATCTAATGGAAATTCTTTTTTACCCTTCTCCTGACTGATATCTTTCAACAATGAGATCCCTCTGATGCTTTAGAAGCTCTCTGCGGACCATGGCTTTTGCTCTGAGATGCAACTAAGAAAATGTCAGGAAAATCCTACTAGAACAGCTGAACTTTATTTGTGATTAATCAGAGTCAATTTAAATGATGACAAGTGTGTAATGACTTCTATTTAACATGAGTTTGAATGTGATTGGTTAATTCTGAACACAGCCACATCCCCAGTTATAAGAGGGTGTGCACACTTATGCAACCAGTTTATTGTAAGGTTTTTATTTTTCATTTTTCCCCCTCGAAGATTTCAGTTTGTTTTCCAACTGAATTGTTCACATTATAGGTCACAATAAAAGTGGAAAATTTCTGACATGATTTAACTTTGTCTCATGCTTTTACATCACAAAAACCTGGCATTTTAACAAGGGTGTGTAGACTTTTTATATCCACTGTAACTCTGGTCTTTGTTTGTGACACACATGTCTGAATGATATCAGTAGATCATTGGGTTCTCTGACCATCTGCTAATCAGCCTAAACCAATAAGGGTATCTGTCCTTTGTTCTTCAGGAATGTAGCCAGCTGTCTGAGAGTCTTTTAAGATGTTCCCCTATCCCCTTGGGGGAAGTAGAGGCAATTTGCGTAAAAGCTGCGTGTTGATGGATCAAAGGGAACGTGTATTATTGACATAGGACAGCTGTGCAGCACCTTACCACACCCCTTTTCACTGTATAAGTACTGATGACTGTTCTGTTATGCTAAAGATGCCTCATGGTTTATTCTGTAATCTTTGACGCTTCTCTCTATTTGCAAATAAACTCCTAATTGTGCCAACAGAATTTTGTCTCTGTACTTACTTTCATTAAGAGTTCTTATCGATGGAATTATCATTACAACAATCAAGAACATTCTGACGAACTGTGCCACAGCGTGGCTTGGCGGATGCTCAATGGTCGACCGGAAGGCCCTGCAACGGGTGGTGAAAACCACCCAGCACATCACTGGTGCCCAGCTCCCAGCCATCGTAGACCTCCAGCGCAAGCTGTTTCTGCATAGGGCGCGCAGCATCATCAGGTACCCTTCACATCCATGCCACAGACCGTTTGCCCCCTACCATCAGGCAGGCGGTACAGGTCTCTTCATTCCCGGACTAGCTGGCTCAGGAAAAGTTTCTTTCCATCTACTGTAACCCTGCTGGACTCTGTGACCCATCACTAACCATACCCACCCGCCCACCGCATAGTACTGCCTCTCAGGGACTTTGTTGCACTACTCCCTTTGTACTACTGGAGTCTGACACTGCTTTACAAATTCTGACAAGTTTTCAGTTGTTCCATGTACGTGTCTACCTCGGGAACCTCATTGCTGCTATCCCTGCATTTCAGTTGCACATGCTACCTTTCATCTCCAATTTGCCTCGATTGCTCAGTTAGAATTGCCATTTGCACTTGCATTTGCCTCATCGCACAACTAATAATTTCCCACTTGTTACATACATTATACGTAATACTTGTACATTTTTTTCCCTCCACTATTTGCCTTCATTGCACATTTAGAATAGCCATTTGTACTGCATTTGCCTTCATTGCACATCTACACATTCCACTTGTAACATACACTATATTTAATACTTGTACATTTCCTGCCCTCTTCTATTTGCACTTCTGGATAGATGCTAACTGCATTTCGTTGTACTGTACTTGTACTTGTTCAATGACAAAGTTGAATCTAATCTAATTCTCCAAATGTGTATCTATATTTTCCACTGTGACCTGCTGCAGGCTGCTGCTGAGTGAGCTGCAGGAAGGGAAGACGTTGCACTTGATTGCAAATGAATCAAGGAAAACACAAGACAACTGAGTAAAAGCTGAAAGTACAAAGTTTTCTATGAATGTTAACACCACGGGGTCTGAATCAATTCATATTGTGGCAAATGGCAGGGAGAGGTGAGGGGTGTGGTGATTGAGGGAAGATACCTGGGGGCCCGCTGGCTCCACCCCGGGCCTTAAATGGACTTCCTGCCCCAACGAGGGACAGCTGAGCAGCATTAAGCCGCTGAGTGTTTGGGGATAAAGGGAAGAACGGAAAAGGGCGGGAAAAAGAAGAGAAATGAGTGTGGTATGAAGACCATGCGTGACGATAACCCTATCAGAGTGATTGCCTGTTAGGTCTGGATGAAGGACAACGAACGACGAGAACGGAGTAAGGACGGTGAACTGTTTGATGGACTCCCCTTTAATTTTCTCCACACTGTGTATACCTGACCCTAATAAATACCCTGACTGCATTCTAATCGTGCTTTCTGTGTTGTTGTTGTTGAACTTGGTGATATGGGAACAACACCCCCGAGTCCGCTACAATATGTACAGAAAATATTATTGACACAGTTGAGTACATAAACTATGTTTAATTATTCTACACACATCCTTACATTCCTGGTCCAGTCATTAGTACCACAAATGTAGCCAAAACAATGACTGTACAAGACTGACAGCCGTGGAATCTGTCTGATGCTCTTGTTCTGCCAAATAACTGGACAACACTAGACAGCTGTCATCACATAATTAATGGGACAGCCACGCTTACTCTACATGATATCAACGTGACCAGACTATAAGTCTTAATGATCAATACTAACATACATACCTCTGATTGGCTCTAAATATACATATCACATTGGTATCTAATTACACCTATAGCATTACATTTGTCCCAAATTATACCTATAGGATTACATTTCATGTGCAATCTCCATAGAGTCCATTCATGGAACATAGCAAAATGAATAGGAAACATAGTCAAAGAATTGAAAGCATTCTAGTCATCAATGTGTTGAGGTAATCTGAAGAGACCTAACCCCATGCTTGTTGAATGCAATAGCATTCATTTCTCAGAACAAGAATTGACTGACGAGTTTCAGAACAATGTTCTTTGTTTCTAGCCATTTTAAGCCTGTAATCGAACACACAATTGCAGATACTCATGCAGGGCTCAACGTTAACATTTTTTGCCACTGGCCCAGTGGGGCTAGTGGGTTTGAAACTTACTGGCCCCAAAAACATTTTTACTGTCCCTCATTCCAAAAGTTGTAATTTATCAGTGTTACAACATACAGTGGATATAAAAAGTCTACACACCCCTGTGAAAATGCCAGGTTTTTGTGATGTAAATGAACGAGACAAAGATAAATCATGTCAGAACTTTTTCCACATGTTATGTGACCTATAATGTGAACAATTCAAACTGAAATCTTCAAGGGGGAAAAATGAAAAATAAATACCTTACAATAACCTGGTTGCATGGTTGGCTGTGTTCAGAATTAACCAATCCACAAAAGCATGGCTTCACCAGAAGAAGATTAAAGTTTTGAAATGGTCCAGCCAGAGCCCAGACCTGAATCCAATTGAACATCTGTGGGGTGATCTGAAGAGGGCTGTGCACAGGAGATGTCCTCGCAATCTGACAGATTTGGAGCGCTTTTGCAAAGAAGAGTGGGCAAATATTGCCACGTCAAGATGTGCCATGCTAATAGACTCCAACCCAAAAAAACTGAGTGCTGTAAAAAAATCAAAAGGTGCTTCAAAAAAGTATTAGTTTAAGGGTGTGCACACTTATGCAACCAGGTTATTGTGAGTTTTTCATTTTTTATTTTTCCACTCGAAGATTTCAGTTTGTTTTTCAATTGAATTGTTCACATTATAGGTCACATTAAAAGTGGAAAAAGTTCAGACATGATTTTTCTTTGTCCCATTCTTTTACATCACAAACCCGGGCATTTTAACAGGGGTGTGTTGACTTTTCATATCCACTGTATAACCAAATACTTTTGTTACATAACAGGGGTATTTCAGAAAGCAGGGTTAATATACTCAGAGTTGAAACCACAACTCTGGGTTGACTGACTCTGAGCTGTCAAACGCAGAGTTGACGGTATCAGAACAGGTCGTAAGAATTAGTTCAGTCAACTCTGAGTTACGTTAACCCTGAGTAAAACACGTGCACGAAAAGGCATAAAGCCCTCATCAATGGAACGCAGATAACGTGATTCATCATGGCAACAGGAGAAAATGGTCTTGGACCCTGTACTTCTCCCCAGTGGAATTAGTAATATTAATGAATGCACATGCAGAATATAAAAAATTAAGAGACCACCGCACTTTTTTCTTTCCTTTCCAAAAAAGTTGAAAAGGAAAGTTTTGAGTGAAGAACAGAAGCATTCAATTTGCAGTGGTCTCTTAATTTTAACCCTTCTGTTTCTCATTTAAGACCTTCCTTTTCGACTTTCTTGGAAAGGAAAGAAAAAGGTGCAGTGGTCTCAATTTTTTCCAGAGCTGTATATTCAAGAAAAAATCAATACAGTATCAGCAGAAAAAGAACGTGAGCTATCGTGGCAGAAAATTGCTGACCGAGGCAATGCGTGAGTATTAACTGAAAAAAAAAGAAAAGTCACATCTCGAGTCTTCCACTCATTAAACATTTATGTAATGTGTGCGTGTGGGTGTAATATCAAGTTCAGAGTTTATTTATCAAATGCACCGAATAACACAGCGTCATTCTGAACAGTGACATTGTTGTGACATGGCACACATATACAGTTGTAGTAAGAACTAAGAAATATATAAAGCAAAAATATAGCAATAATATACATAAAAATGTAAACTAGCAGCAATTTTAAAGAAAGTAGGATGGGAAATATGAACAATATGGGTAGAACTATTGAATATTATAAATATAATGAGTGTAATATGCCTATGAATTGTACATACAAAAGAATATTCTAATGGACATTAAATGTACATAGAAAGACCTCAGAGCATTTGGAATGTTCATGTGTGATCAGTATGAACATAGATCATTGTTGCTAGTTGAGGAGCCTTATGGCCTGAGGGAAAAAACTGTGAGTCTGGAAGTGCATGCTCCGATGCTCCGGTAGTGTCAACCAGACGGCAGTAGAGGTGTGAATAGACCATAGCCTTGGTGGCTGTAGTCTTTGATGTTCCATGCTTTCCTAAGGCGTCGTGTATGGTAGATGCCTTGCATGGAGGGGATATGGCAGTCGATGACGCGCTCTGCAGACTTCACCACCCTCTGGACGGACTTGCGATCGGAACGGCTGCCGTACCAGGCAGTTATGCAGCCTGAGAGGATCCTCTCAATGGTGCACCTGTAGAAGTTGGTGCGAGTTTTTACAGACATGCCAAACTTCTTACTGCTTAGACTGGTACCTGCAATTGTGTGGACTTCTTTTTTGATGTGTCTTGTGGGTCTATGACTAAAGGCATTTAGGTGTTACTTACAAATAGACCACATTAAATACTGGCAGTGTAAGTCTTTTGCTTAGAAATTTTCACTTACTGCTTAAATACATCCACTGGCGTAGCTATCGGGGCTGCAGGAGGTGCGGCCGCACCATGGCCCACGGTGGGTGGGGGGCCCGTGCTTGGCCTCTATCATAAATATTTTTTTCTATTTTGTGGTTATCACAGTCAGACGTCGGCTGCACCTGCATAAATATTACACCGATACATTATATAAATGTTTAATGAGTGGAACACTCAAGATTAAAAATGTTTCTTTCAATTAACATTCACTCGGTCAGCAATTTTCTGCCACGACAGCTCACGTTCTTTTGCTGCTGCTACTGTATTGCTTGTTGTCTTGAATATATGCTCATATTCTGCATGTGCATTAATTAATATTTCTAACTCCACTCGGGAACAGTTAGGGGGTTCAAGACGTTTTTCTCCTGTTGCCATGGTGAATCATGTTATCTGCGTTCATTAGATGTGTGAACCCTCCTTTATTAACACTTTATTACCCCAGATACTCTTATCAGGCATCAAACTCACCTTGGCCAAATGGTCCACTCCCAGTTCATGTCTCTTGAATTAGAGTGATTAGGAATAAGACATTTATCCGAATTATGATGTATATCTGAATTATGACAAAGAGGTTTATTGGCACCAATCCTCTCAGTCTGTTCTTTTTTTTTGTCACGTTTTTGGTGATCATAAATCCAGTAAAAGGAGAATGTTATTTTGTTTGTTAATTATTCCAGAGGAGACTGTTCTATGTATTTTCAGAGCATGTTATAACAAAATGTCATCCTTCAAACAGGTCTCTGTTATCCATAGAGTTCAGCTTGTTTGGCTGAGATGAATGCTGCCAATGGGCCCGCCTTGAACTCTCCTTCAGCGCCAAGAAGAGCGAATGTCTCTTACTGACTGACTGACTACCCCTTGTTAACCCTTGTATGGTGTTCGGGTCTGTGGGACCCGTTTTCATTTTTTATTAAAAGAAAAATGATACAATTATTTTTTCAAACTCATTGGCCTTGGCTCATTTGCTGTGAAGAACATATATCAGAACACATTTTCAATGACCACACACTCTACACCCCCCTACACATTCATATTACATACAGGATGTTCGGGTCCACTGGACTCGGGTCTAATAAAAGTGTGTAAATTGTAGGTCCTGTGTACCTACACTCTGTCATCCTCCTGTTTGGGTCTGCTGTTAGTGTGTGTGTGTGTGTGTGTGTGTGTGTGTGTGTGTGTGTGTAAGTTTTGTGTTTCTGTCCCTGCTGTTCCAGCACAAGGTTGCAACATTGTTGCAAAATTCAAGCACAAACACTGTCTGCTCTCACATTCCCACACATTTTACCCTGTCTAGCGGGAACCAATCTTTATTTTCTCATACTCTATCCCAGCTGCAAATTGGGGGCGGGACACAATAAATATAGCTTTGCCAGTGTGGTTCCTTATCACAACTGATCAAGATGGCCAAAAGATTCTCTGTTCAGAGGGCCTTGCAATTGATTTTGGAAAAGAGAGAAGCTTTTGATGATGATGAGGAAGAGGTTTCAGAATGTGAGGATCACATTTCTGAAAATTCAGAGTCTGACAGTGACTTTGAAGAAGAGGATGAGATTGAGCATCAGCTAGTTCCAAAACGAAGACAAGCCACAGGACCAGCCCGTCAGCAGCCAGCCCCTGGACCAGCCCGTCAACAGCCAGCCCCAGGACCAGCATGTCAGCAGCCAGCTCCAGGACCAGCATGTCAGCAGCCAGCTCCAGGACCAGCCCATCAGCAGCCAGCTCCAGAACAAGCCTGTCAGCAGCTAGCAAGTGAAGAAATATGGATGTCAAAAAATGGTGAAATTGAATGGTCTTCCTGCCCAAGAAATGAGCCACCCCGCATGGCTGCCAATGTGATAAGGATGCAACCAGGGCCAACACGGATGGCAGTTACTCATGTGCAGGACATCAAGTCTTCTTTTGAGCTTTTCATCCCAGATTCCATCAAGAAAATGATTCTGGACTAATTTAGAAGGAAGGCGTGTTTTTGGAGAGAGGTGGAAGGAGATGGACCCAACCCATTTACATGCCTACTTTGGGGTTCTTATCCTTGCTCGAGTTTCCAGGTCCAAAGGGGAATCCACAGAATCCCTGTGGGATGCAGAAACTGGCAGAGAACTTTTCCGTGCAACAATGTTTCTGGAAAACTTCCACATAATTTCCAGGATTACCCGCTTTGATAACCGAGACAACAGACCAGCTCGATGGCAGAGAGACAAGCTAGCTGCCATCAGGACAGTGTGGGACAAGTGGGTGCACCGCCTCCCCCAGTTTTACAACCCTGGGACTAATGTCACCATTGTTGAGCAGCTGATGCCATTTAGGGGCCGCTGTCCCTTTAGGCAGTATATCCCATCTAAACCTGCAAAATATAGTATAAAGATCTGGGCTGCCTGTGATGCCACTTCCTCATATGCTTGGAACTTACAAGTCTACACAGGGAAACCTGTGTAACAAAGGAAAAGAAAAGCTTAGAGTGAGGAAAAGAAGGATTCAATTCTGGCTTTACTGGCAGAGGGATACAGTGAGCGTCGGGTTGCTTCCATCCTGAAAATTTCAAAGGCGGCGGTTCATAAGAACAAGGTCAATCAACAGACATTTAGGACAACAAAGCTACAGACTGGCAGAGGGTGAAAACGACTGTCCACTGACCGAGATGACCATTTGAATGTCACTCAACAACCGTAGTATGACATCAAGTGACCTACAAAAATAATGGCAAACAGCAGCTGGGGTGAAGTGCAAGGCGAGGACGGTTCGAAACAGGCTCCTAGGGGCAGGGCAGAAGTCGTGCAAAGCTAGAAAAAAGCCCCTCATCAATGAGAAGCAAAGAAGAGCCAGGCTGAAGTTTGCAAAAGACCATAAGGATTGGACCGTAGAGGAATGGAGTAAGGTCATCTTCTCTGACGAGTCAAACTTTCAGCTTTGCCCAGCACCTGGTCGTCATCTAATGGTTAGATGACCTGGTCGTCATCTAATGGTTAGACGTCATCTAATGGTTGACGACCTGGTCGTCATCTAATGGTTAGACGGAGACCTGTCTCGCACCCACTGTGAAATTTGGTGGAGGGATGCTTCAGCAAGGCTGGAATCAGGCAGATTTGTCTTTGTGAAGGACGCATGAATCAAGCCAAGTACAAGGTTATCCTGGAAGAACAACTGCTTCCTTCTGCTCTGACAATGTTCCCCAACTCTAAGAATTGTTTTTTCCAGCAGGACAATGCTTCATGCCATACAGCCAGGTCAATCAAGGAGTGGATGGAGGACCACCAGATCAAGACCCTGTCATGGCCAGCCCAATCTCCAGACCTGAACCCCATTGAAAACCTCTGGAATTTGAACAAGAGGAAGATGGATGGTCACAAGCCATCAAACAAAGCCGAGAAACTTGAATTTTTGTGCCAGGAGTGGCATAAAGTCACCCAACAGGAATGGAACAGACTGGTGGAGAGCATGCCAAGACGTGTGAAAGCTGTGAATAAAAATTAGGGTTATTCCACCAAATATTGATTTCTAAACTCTTCCTAAGTTAAAACATGAGTATTTTGTTGTTGAAAAATGAATATGAATTTGTTTTCTTTGCATTATTTGAGGTCTGAAAACAATGCATCTTTTTTTGGTTATTTTGACCAGTTGTTATTTTCTACAAATAAATACTCTAAATGACAATATTTTTATTTGGAATTTGGGAGTAATGTTGTTAGTACTTAAAACAATAGAATAAACAAAACTGTTCATTTTACTCATACACATACCTATGAATAGTAAAACCAGAGAAACTGATAATTTTGCAGTGGTCTCTTAATTTTTTCCAGAGCTGTATATGCTGTTTATATTGCTTGTAATTGGGATGAAGTAAACATCTGTTGAGTATTTTAACATAAAATTGTTTGATTGTGTTGAATTAAAAACCCCAAAATACATCGGGTCCACCAGACCCACGAACACTGGCTGAATAACAAAAATATGAACACCACACAAGGGTTAAATAGCATAGTGGTTAGAGACGCGGACTTGCAAACAGTGGGTCCCGAGTTTGAATCTCGTCATAGTCAAAACAAGTTATGCATTAGAATTTGTTCTGGATAGACAAAAACTTTGCTGGCTACAAGCTTCAGTAGCTACGTTATAGTAAGCCTAAACTAAAACTCTTTACGATTATATTGCGACTATTTCCTGTGGATTTTCAAAGTACGCATCCGTGCATGGTTTTTGGGGGAATATAAGCTAGATCACAACCCATTGGGGAGAAAAAGAGTAGGAGTTTCCATGATTCTCTTGTCTTTTCACTTGCCAAATGTCAGATACCATCACCTATATTGATCGTAATTGTATCAATGTAATTCACGAATGAAAGAAAACGAGCGATGTTGTGCCATGAGATGAAATAGCTTTGGCAGTTCATCTTCAGTCTCGCTAGCAATTGCTCAATTCTTATGACTATTCCAAGTAGTATGTTAGTAGACACTAGTAAGCCTATTACTGGCTAATTAGCTGTTAAAACAGCCAGTGGCAAAAGCCATACAGTTCATTGATGCTATTTGTGGTGGAAGTAAATTTAATAAGAAATGTTAGTAAGTTTAACACAATACTTAATGGTGTCTAGCGAAATATTTAAACTTGGCGTGCGGTTAGATGTATGACAAAATTATCTAATGTCGAGATGCTATACCGACACTGGACAAATGTATAGCTCTGCGGCGTAGTGGTTAAAGACACAGCCTCTCACGTGTGAGACTTGGATTCGAATCCAGTGAGGGCAACAACGATTATCACTTTTAATTGCGGGCCGGCTGAACTAGGCTTGCCTGGTTCCTTTTCTGGTTCAATAACATAACAAGAAAGCTGTTATGGAAATTCTTGAACTAATGTACATTTGAGGAATGTCTTTTCTATTACCTGGTATTTAGCTCTGGTTTTTGGTTGTAACACACACGTCTGCATAATATCAGAGGATCACTAGGTACTCTGACCATCTGTTCATCTGCCTAAACCAATAAGAGTATCTGTCCTTTGTTCCTTAGGAATGTAGGATAGGGGGATCTGGTATTTGCCTAGGGGGCATCATTGACTGGTATCGGCAGATTATAGGGTTACTCGTAAATCTGCCCATCGGTATAACCCATCAGAGAATCTGTTGTTTGTCCAGATGCTGTATGTCCTTTTCAGAGTTCAAAAGGTTACCCATGTGGGGGAGGACAGCCTGCCCCTTGAGTGAAACCTAGTTAGTGATAGAACAAAGGGAATGTATTTTATTGAGTTAGAACATCTGTGCAGCATCTTACCACACCCCTTTTAACGGTAATAAATACTGACTGTTCATGTATCTACCTCAGAGATTCCTCAGAGGATTATTCTGTAAGCTTTTGACGCGTCTCTCTATTTGCAAATAAACTGCTAATTATGCCAAGAGAATTTTGTCTCTGTACTTACTCCTTTAAGAGTTCCTATTGATGGAATTACCATCACACAGCTAATTATGTGTGCTTGCCAAAGGCAAAGCACATCTATAGATTTCTCCCATACTACTTATTATTATTATTCCAGCTCTAGAGCCTAAACGGTAAAAGCTATAAACACGAAACCAACTCCCAAAACTCCCAAATGCTCTAACTCAGGTTGCTTGAGGAGATCTTTTTGATAGCTTTTATACTTTTTAAACTATATCAATATTTAAATGAGCCACCAATGTATTTCAATGGGAAAAAGTGTTCATAGACTTACAGTGGATATAAAAAGTCTACACACCCCTGTTAAAATGCCAGGTTCTTGTGATTGAGACAAAGATAAATCAAGTCAGAACTTTTTCCACCTTTAATGTGACCTATAATGTGAACAATTCCATTGAAAAACAAAGTGAAATCTTTGAGGGGGAAAAATAAAAAACTCACAATAACCTGGTTGCATAAGTGTGCACACCCTTAAACTAATACTTTGTTGAAGCACCTTTTGATTTTATTACAGCACTCAGTCTTTTTGGGTTGGAGTCTATTAGCATGGCACATCTTGACGTGTACGAATATTTGCCCACTGTTCTTTGCAAAAGCGCTCCAAATCTGTCAGATTGCGAGGACATCTCCTGTGCACAGTCCTCTTCAGATCACCCCACAGATGTTCAATTGGATTCAGGTGTGGGCTCTGGCTAGGCCATTCCAAAACGTTAATCTTCTTCTGGTGAGCCATGCTTTTGTGGATTTGGATGTGTGCTTTGGGTTGTGCTGAAAGGTGAACTTCCTCTTCATCTTCAGCTTTCTAACGGACGCCTGAAGGTTTTATGCCAAAATTTGGGACTGATTTTTGGAACTGTTCATAACTGTTCACAACCTTGGTTTCATCAGACCATAACACATTTTTCCATGTGCTTTTGGGGGACTTGAAGTTTGTTTTTGCAAACTTAAGCCGGGCTTGGATGTTTTTCTTAAGGCTTCCGTCCTGCCACCCTACCCCATAGCCCATTCATATGAAGAATACGGTAGATTGTTGTCACATGTAGCACACAGCCAGTACTTGCCAGAAATTCCTGCAGTTCCTTTAATGTTGCTGTAGGCCTCTTGGAAGCCTCCCTGACCAGTTTTCTTCTCGTCTTTTCATCAATTTTGGAGGGACATCCAGTTCTTGGTAATGTCTCTGTTGTGCCATATTTTCTCCACTTGATGATGACTGTCTTCACTGT
>JACXGI010015947.1:0-16663 GCA_016801175.1 Esox masquinongy | reverse complement strand
CTGTGTCACTGGGCTGGGTCAATGTAAGGTGCTGTGTCACAGGGCTAGGTCAGTGTAAGGTTCTGTGTCTCAGGTTGACAGGGTGTCAGGTTCTGTTAGACTGCCATAGCCAGGCAGTGTCAGGTGTAATAGTATAGAGCAACCTAAGAATCCTGACTCCTGAGCTGTAACCCAAACTCATAGCCCTGTGCCAGCCTGGGCCCTGGATCACACACCGTCTTCACTCTGTGCAGGTCTACACTAGTGTACCTCTCCTCTGTCTGACAGCTGTCTACATGGCTTCAAAAAAATGTGTCCTTCATCAAAGGTCATTTTTTGCATGAATGTGCTTCTCCAGTACATAGTGGAGACCAGCGCAGAATTTTTGACAAAATTCACCAATGTTAAATAGCTCTTAAAACAATATTTATTGTCACTGAAAAAATATAATCACATGGGCAGGGTCCATGTGTAAAATGATAACACTGACAGGTAAAGTAATAATGTGAAACACCAGCATTTCACTAAGACTACAGACACATCATGGCCATTTTCTGAAACTACAACGCAAACATTTGAACAAATCCCATGTGTGGTATCTTAAACTTGATCGGCTTATCGAAATGTACTTCTGTCTGTCGCACCCACTCAAACATGCCACAGTCAGACATGTAGGAGATAAGAATAGGAACTAAAATAACCCTTTCAATGTTCTGAGTATCTGTTTGACATTCAAATACAGTGGATAACTGAAGGCAGTATGGTGAGTGGATGACAAAGGTGTTAGTAATCACAGAATGTCCAACAGCTAAGTCCTAAGTCTTAAATCATGTCAATTTGATCCACTGGAGCCAACTCCTATTTAACACACTGTACGGACGCCTCATGCAGCGGCTAGCGGCTAGAATCTGAAAAATAGTCACATTCACATGGCAAATACCTTTGAACACAGGGAACTGGCAGTGAAATGGCGCCACAATAAACAGAATCCACACACAACAATGAGTATAAGGGCCAAACAGACAGAGTTTACACAGTCCACAACCAGCCTGTTCACAATTAACAGTGAAGCACCAGAAAAGACCGGAGACGTGGACAACGGCAGATATGACTATCACGTTCAAGATCACTTTCCAGAGGACCAGAAGACAACATCTTGAAGTGCTACGAGAAAACCACACATACACACACACTCTTAAAGGCAGTGCCCTTGTGACCAGAACAGGACGGCTGGCTAAAGTAATCCGGAAAACAGAAAATAGACGAAAATCCTATTTACTTCCAGGCGAATCCGTAAAGTGGGATAAAAAGTGCAAAGAGCATTCGGCCGTGCATGACACACAGACATATGGCAGGGAGATACGTCCAGCTGTTCGCCTGTCCTGGGGTTGCTGTAATGAGCCTTAGCCTCCATTGAGCAGACCAAAGCCTCATCAATCCCATCCCACCCCTCAGCATCAACATGTCTACAGACCTAGCCTTCTCACTTCAACCACTCCTTGCCTACACCTCGACACATGTCTGCAAGGTCTGTTGTCATGGACTATAACCCCCGACTACCCGTCCTCGGACCCATCCTACAACTGCTAACAGCCTACTACAACTAGGACTTGGTTGCCCTGCCTTTTTTCATTGTTTGCAGCCCAATGGGTTGGACTACATTGACTAGTGTACATAGCGTGGAACTGACGATTTCTTCGCTCAGGAGGTTTCCCCAAAATGCTGGGCAGGTCGCTATATTATCCGGAGCGGAGAAAGGCTCAAAAACAAGCTTTATGTTCTCCGAAGCTAACAGCTTTCGGGGAACACATTCAGAGGACAAAAACAGCAAGGCACCAGTGAAACACCTGAACTGTGCTTCCTACCTGGAGACCCGCTCATTGACCACATCCATCTGCCCTCTGCTAAGCTACGTGGTTGCTTCTTGACTGTCTTTATCTTCCGGCAGGTTTAACTACTGTACATGTTGAACTCTGCCTGATAACTGGAGTACAGCCTGACTGAGACAACTTTACTGCCAATAACACTGTCACACTACTATACTAAGCAGAGTTGGAGGAGTAATAAACTGGGCTGAAAACAATCTTTACATCTGGCCAAAAGAGACCTCTCCTGTCCCCTATTAACAAGAACATGAATTACTAGATTAATTTATTAACCACGCACTCTCCACTCGGTCCCTCTACGCACACTTACACTGTACAGTAGTTAATAACATTTGCCCGTAGCAGCCGCATATGTCGGACACACTGTGTGGGTTGTCCGTTAACAGTCAGACACACTCAGGAAAACGGCCGATCATTAGCACGCTAATAGCACTCTGTAATTAACCAGATCTATTTTAAGTGATGTGAAAACTCCTATAACAAGGAATCACAGACCAGAATGGTGCTGGACTACAGTATAGGGCATTTACAACATCCTTTATAAGGACCAGTATATAATGTTTACAGGATATCAGATTGACATAATATTTTTGACAAATTTTCATCTTAAAAACTAGCCATAGGAAAAGTCTTCGATTTCTGTGTAGACTACAAAGGGAAAAGGAGCCTTAGAAACTAGAAAAAGTAATTAAAATACATTCCTTAAATTAATTAAAATACATTCCTTAAAAACATTCCTGCCAACTAATAGCGACACACAGCCTATACAGATTCTGAGAAATTGTTCTTTACATTATTTTCTGATTTTTCTCATTCATGAGGGAAGATAATTAAATAAAAAAAGATTATAGACCTACCAATTTACCAAAGGGTTATACTGGTTTTAATGACATGTAAACGTTTGGGGTCACTTTGGGAAATGTCCTTGTTTTCCATGAAAACATACATGAAATGAGTTTGAATAGGAAATATAGCAAAATGAATAGGAAATATTGTCATGGACAAGGTTAGAAGTAATGAATTTTAATTGAAATAATTGTGTCCGTGAAACTTTGCTTTTGTCAAATAATCTTCCATTTGCAGCAATAACAGCCTTGCAGACCTTTGGCATTTTAGTTGTCAATTTGTTGAGGTTATGTGAAGTGATTTCACCCCATGCTTCCTGAAGCTCTTCCCACCAGTTGGATTAACTTGATGGTCACTTCTTACATACCATATGGTCAAGCTGCTCTCACAACAGATCAGTAGGGTTGACATTGGGTGACTGTGCTGGCCACTCCATTATAGACAGAATACCAGCTGATTGCTTCTTCCCTAAATGATTCTTGCATAGTTTGAAGCTGCGCTTTGGGTCATTGACCTGTTGTAAGAGGAAAATGGTTTCATTCAAGCGCTGTCCACAGGGTATGGCATGGCATTGCAAAATAGACTAATAGCCTTCCTTGTTCAAGATCCATTTGTACAAATCTCCCACTTTACCACCACCAAAGCAACCCCAGACCATCACATTGCCTCCACCATGCTTGACAGTTGGCGTCAAGCACTGCTCCAGCATCTTTTCATTTGAAAAAAATTGTTTTTCTTTGTGATCCGAACACCTCATTACACTTTTTTCTAATGTTCCTCTGTCCAGGGTCTGTGTTCTTTTGCCCATCTTAATCTTTTCTTTTTTGGGGCAGTCTGAGACATTGCTTTTTCTTTGCAACTGTTGACATTAACACTGGTGTTTTGTGTGTACTATTTAATGAAACTGCCAGTTGAGAACCTGTGAGGCTTCTGTTTCTCAAACTAGAAATGAATGTATTTGTCCTCTTGCTCAATTGTGCACTGGGGCCTCCCGCTCCTCTTTCTATTCTGGTTAGAGACAGTTTGCACTGTTCTGTGAAGGGAGTAGTGCACAGCGTGGTACAAGATCTTCAGTTTCTTGGCAATTTCTTGCATTTAATAGCCTTCATTTCTCATAACAAGAATAGACTGACGAGTTTCAGAAGAAAGTTCTTTGTTTCTGGACATTTTAAGCCTGTAATCAAACCCACAATGGCTGATGCTCCAGATGCTCAACTAGTCTAAAGAAGGCCAGTTATACTGCTTCTTTAATCAGCACAACAGTTTTTAGCTGTGCCAACATAACTGCAAAAAGGGTTTTCTAATGATCAATTAGCCATTTAAAATGATAAACTTGGATTTGCAAACACAATGTGCAATTGGAACACAGGAGGGATGGTTGCTGTTAATGGGCCTCTGTACACTTATGTAGATATTCCATTTAAAATTTGCCATTTCCAGCTACAATAGTCATTTACATTTACATTTTTAGGCCTTGGTGGTGCTTAAGTTGGTAGAGTATTGTATTTTGTTATTTTACTTTTAACAGTTCTTTTCTCCCCAATGTTGTGATATGAAATTCTTTATTAAGGCCCTTTTCCATCACAAAAACTCCCAGTGGACATGGGACAGTTGATGTCGAGGAGAAACAATCAGATGATGTTCTGTTTGTTATCATGCTGCTCGCTCCACCAGAATGTCTACACCAGAATCTTTGCATACCGGAAGGAACGCATTCTCCGGCCTTCCACCACGATTGAGCTCACAGATATCACAAGGAGTCACCCGAGCATGACAGGCAAGGCAGCAATATTTGATTACTAACCCCCTAAACCTGGTGCTAGCCAACTGCAGTGGTCTCAGTGGGGCCCCTGGGCTAATCCGCGAGACGGATTCGAACCTGTTTTTAACGGTACAGTGATTTTAAACCTGTGTGAAGATGATAAAGGTTTCAAATAGGTTACACAACCACAATAAAATTTGACCACAGTGCAGAAAAAACAGGAAAACAAAAATTTTCTTTCTGGCCATAATCATCACCAATCAAATACACGAAAGGGTATTCACTTCCTTCTTCTGCACAACAGTAATCACAATAGCATTGTTGTTATTACTATTGGTAACAGAATTCCAAAAAAAGCAGTAGTGGATTCAACACATCTGAAATGACTACAATGGGAAATCATTGTGCCAAACCATAACCAGCTCACTTGCCACTGTACTCCTTTCTACACACTGATACATTCATCTTTAAATGGGTTCCTTCATCTTACTGTCCTCTCGTTGTTAAACTATGAGTATTAAAACAGTCAGAGTCATTACCCCCCCACTGCTTCTACTTTATTTACATCAACCTATGAGGCCCCTCTCTTTCCATTTAGTGTATCTAGCAGGTGAGTAGACTGCCGATTGCCGAGCTAAAGTTTAGACAGATGATTGGCCAGTTCAAATGGCATAATCCATCTTAGAAGTTGTTAAATGATCTACTGGAGATATGTTTGAGGAGGGGTATATGAAGTGTTTTTTATTATTATTTAAGCTCTGTCCACAAATAAATAATAAGACAATAATATTAATTAAATGTGAAGAGAGAAATAAGACTTTGCTTTATACAGTGCCTTCAATAGTATTCAGTTTCACTTCACTTTCTGTTTTATTGTGAAATAGATTTAATTAATAATTTTTGCCATTCATCTGCCCATAAACTTCATATTTAAAAAGCAAATACATGTTTTTTTGTAAATTTGTTACCATTTATCTAAAATTAAGAACTGAAATATCTAATGTACATAAGTATTCAGACGTTTTGCTATGACACTGTAAATGGAGCTCAGATGCATCCTGTGTCCTTTGAAAATCTTTCAGATGTCTCTAGAACTTCTCTTTAATCCACCTTTAGAAAGACACACATCTATCTATTTAAGGTCCCATACTTCACAGCGCATGTCAGAGCAGAAATCAAGCCATAAAGTCCAAGGAATCTCCCCAAAGACCACAGAGATTAGTGTAGAGGCATATATAGGGGAAAGCTTATATAAAATTGTGAAGCATAGTGGTGGGAGCAACATGCTATGGGGATGAAGATCACACTTCACCAATGCTCCCCGTCCCAATCAGGTGCAGCTTGAGAGACTCTACAAGGAAGAATAGGAATAAACCAGAAAAGGAACCAGGCAAGCCTAGTTCAGCCGGCCTGCGATTAGACTGTAGATGGCTAGCTAATAGTTATACAGTACCTATAATGAAAACAATGACTCCTATCCCTCCATGGCTGGTTCATTTCTTTAGAAAACAATAAAAATGTAAAAGGGTCACGTAATACAAGTACTGTTTTAAATACATGAGATTCATTGTACTACAAAAATCGGAACGTCAGAGGGGAATCGAACCGGCATCAAAATATTGAAGGGCAGGGAAAATCCCACAAGACCACACAGCCTGCTGCTATTCAGTTCTGCTCTGTATCGTCTCCAAATGTAACTTTCACCACAGCCATTACATTATTTGCTGAAATAACGTGGGCAACAGAACGTTTATTAAGGAACTAAAGTGCACTCTTGTACAAAGATTACTGTAGATGGCTAGCTAATAGCTATACATATATACCTATAACGAAAACAATGACTCCAATCACTCCATGGTTGGTTTGTTTCTTTAGAAAACAATAACAGTATAAAAGGATCACGTAATACAATTATTCTCTTAAATATATAAAATTTGTGGTATTACAGAGTGGATATATATTGTTGTGCGACGGCTGAAAAGTACCCGAGTGAGACATAAACTGGAACGTCTGACAGGGAAATCGAAGTGGGGTAGAAATATTGCAGTTCGGGGATAACCCCACAAGACCACAGGGCTTGCTCGTAGTCAGTCCACCTCCGTATAGTCTCCAAATGCAACATTCATCCCAGCCATTACATTTTTGCTGAAATAACATGGGCAACAGAATGTTTATTAACGGAAAGGCATCCTCTTTTACTGCACAAGGGGCTGTCATCTATATCTCCCCAAAAAGCATGCACTGATGCGTACTTCGAAAATCCACCAGAAATAGTAGCAATATAACTGTAAACAGTTTTATTTAAAGCTTACTATATTACATAACTACTGAAGCTAGCAAAGGTTTATGTTTATCCTGAACAAATCCTAATGCATACTTTGGTCGTTCTGAAGTGTGGATCGAACACTGGTCGCCCGCATGAAAGTCTGCATCTCTAACGACTAAGCTATTTAACAAGGGGTAGTCAGTCAGTCACTCACTAAGAAACATTCGCTCTCCTTGAAAGGCTCTGCTTACGCGGTCCGGCAAAAACTGTCCAAATCCAGTTGTGAAAGGTTGGTAGAGGCATAACCAAGAAGACCCAAAGCTGTAAAATAGGCGCTTCAACAAAGGACCTGATTATTTATGTACATTGTCAAAGCACTGGAACACATTTCTAAAAAATAAAATGTGTTTTCGTTTTGTTATTATGGGGTATTATGGGGTATTGCAGTGAACCAAAATTCCTAGTGAATGGGCTCAGTGCTGCCACCATGAACAGGAAGGAAATGTAATTATTTGAACTTTTGAGTGGCACTAGATTTTTTAATACTTTGTTGATGACAATGGACACCTTCAACTCCCAGGAGAGTAAGTACTAGATTAATATTTGGCAGAGACACCTATTGCTGCAATCAAAGTTTTAAGTCTTTTGGATAGTGTGTACCAGCTGTGCAAGCAGTGTGATTTTGGCCAATTCTCCTTAGCAGATTTGCTCTAGGTTGTTTGGACGATGCTTGTGGACTGCAATTTTCAAACAGTACCACAGGTTCTCAATGGGATTGAGATCAGGATATTGACTGGGCCACTTTAGGACATTCAACTTTGAATGGTTGAAAGAATTCAAAGAGTGTGCAAAGCTGTCATCAAGGCAAAGGGTGGCTACTTTGAAAAATCTACAATATGAAATATATTTTTGATCTGTTTAACACTTTTTTGGTTGCTACAGTAGATGATTCCATATGTGTAAAACTAAAGAAATACGATAGAATATCAGGTTTGTCCAAACTTGCCTGGAATTGTATATTTGGCAAAACTGGCAACGAATTAGCCCATCTATACATCCATAATATCTACAAATCCTGCTTAAAACTAGTTAAGCAACAACAGCTGATCGGCATTATGAATGCTTGAAATATAGCGGTAAGCAATAGTTATGTAAGAAACTTTTACATTATCAAATAGGTTGATACTGCAAATAAATTCAAAATTATAGGATGACAGAACTGCAAGTATTTCTTCTATGAAATTTTTTTTATTAGCTTTTCACCCAGTGTTAAAAACATACTTGCAATACTTAATGTACACAATGACAGGTGTTTCTGTCATTCCTTTAAACAGCTATTTAATTACAGCTTTGGCGAATCAGCAGCAAGGTATATTCGGTGACATCCCTATCTTAGTGAGGTTTAGGGTATTTTATTAATTGAAAAAAGTCTACTCTCCAGCTTAGTCTTACCAGGAGAATACAGTTTGGCAAGTTCTCGGGCCCCGGCGTGCTGCGGTCCCCAGCGAGGCGCCGTGCTGCGGGCAGCCGCACCATGCTCATTCCCGTTAGGATCCTCCTCTGCCATAGACCGATGTTGGATCTCTGTCTCTGATAGTTGCGCCGCTGCCGCAGTCATCCTCCCTTCCATTCCCTCGGTTTCAACTACAATGCATAAATCATGTATTTCATCAAACGAAGCCAGTTATTTGATCGCTAGTGAATGTTTATGTCGTTGTAGTGGAGTGATGCTCTGCCACCGGAGCTACCCAGTAAAACCCGGAACTACAAGACGAATGAACCGCCTCTGACACACAGACCTAAAAACAGCAGCTATAGCCTATCCTTTCTTTCGTCTGCTTCATTCGTTTGTTAATTTAAATTTTTTAAAAGACAGCTTAGTGTTTCCATAACAGCATACCACCCGGTCATTTTACAGCAGTGCTTCATTTTTAGCCTTACAACTGGAACAAATTTCTGTGCATCTATCCTTGCTCCGCAGTTCGTAGGGATAGTCAACAATTCGTATTTTTAAAACGGACAATAACATAACAACAGGCAGTATTGTTTATTGAAATGACACTAACAATTCTACTGTCGTTCCTCTGATAATGACAAAAATAACTGGTATTGGAAAGCACGTCTCTGACAGTATTATTGCCGTTTTCTCTGAGACTTTAGCTTTTTTCCTAGCACTTGGGAGATTCGTTTGTAAAATAGTGAGGATCCCTAGGACGTCCATGGCGCAAAAGGTGATAATACGCCATGATGATACGCCATGGTGTAATGCCATTGACGCGCTATCGCCTACTCCCACTGGCTTCAACATTACGCAATGGCAACAAAAACTTGTTGATATTTTACAAACTGATTAAAATATGACGCCGTATCGTCTGCTTTTGCTTGTTTCCAACGACTTGTTTTATACCGAATGATTATTGGTATTTTCTGTACATTTAACTGATTCAGCCCTTGTTGAATTGCGTTGGTTAATGCTGTCCCTTAACCTTGGCATGCAAATACACGTGTACATACAAGGGCCTTTAGGTTTTACAGTGGCAAACTGTTTTTTTGTGTTTAATAAATGTATGGATTTCATTGATAATTTGGTGTATTCAAATTGTGTTCTTTTTGTTCAAATTCTAATTTGTTCTATGTCAATTCCAATGAAGGGAAATAACATTGTAAGCAAAAGCATTCAATTTACTTTAATGTTCTTACATTCAAGCATGTGTGGCCTCCATTTCAAAGAACAAAAATGCACCTACAGTCCAATTAGTGTAAACATTGGTATTGCTGCTCCTCTCAAGCCATTTTCAGACCCCTCCAGAGATGTTCTATTGGTTTCAAGTCAGGTTCTGGCTGGGCCACTCAAGGGCATTCACAGACTTGTCCCAGAGCCACTCTTGCGTTGTCTTGGCTGTGTGCTGAGAGTCAGAGGCGTCGCTAGGATCACAATACATTCGGGGCTTAACCCCCCCCCCGCCCACCCCCCGGGACAGAAAGTACAGGGTTTGAATGTACATGCGGAAAATGTCGATGTACACGCTAGCGGCCTACACGTCTATGCTGTCATAATGCGCAATCAGAATTATAGATGAATCGATCAGGGGCTATTTCTTTATTATTATTTTCTTTTGTCAATTTGAGATCCGGGGCTACAGCCCCGGACGCCCAGGCCTAACGACACCACTGCTGAGGGTAGTGTCCTGTTGGAATGTGTACATGAGTCTGATGTTCTGAGTGCTCTGGGACAGGTTTTCATCAAGGATCTGTCTGCACTTTGCTCCATTCATCTTTCCCTCGATCCTGACTACCGTGTCTTCTAGTCCCTGCCACTGAAAAACATCCCTTCAGCATTATGCTTTGCCACCATGCTTCACCGGAGGGATGGTATTGGCCAGGTGATGAGTAGTGCCTGGTTTCCTCCAGACTTGATTCTTGGCATTCAGCCCAAAGTGTTCAATCTTGGTTTTATCAGACCAGAGAATCTTGTTTCTCATGGAATAAGAGTTCTGTTGGTGCCTTTTGGCAAACTCCAAGCGAGCTGTCACGTGTCTTTTACTGAGGAGTGTCTTCTGTCTGGCCACTCTACCATAAAGGCCTTGGTGTTGTGCTGCAGAGATAGTCGTCCTTCTGGAAGTTCCTCCCATCTCCACACAGGAACCCAGGGGCTTTGTCAGTGACCGTCGGGTTCTGGGTCACCTCCCGGACTAAGGCCCTTCTCCCCCAGTTGTTCAGTTGGGCTGGCTAGCCAGGTCTAGGAAGAGTGGCGGTGTTACAAACTTATTCCATTCAAGAATGATTGAGGCCACCGTGTTCTTTGGCACAACCAATGCTTCAGAATGTGTTGGTACCCTTACCCAGTCCTGTGCCTCGACACCAACCTGTCTTGGAGCGCTACAGACAATTCCTTCAACGTCATGACTGGGTTTTTGCTCTGTCATGTACTTTCAAATTTGGGACCTTACATTGAAAGGTGTGTGTATTTCCAAATATCCAATCAGTTAGATTTACCACAGGTGGACTCCAATCAACTTGTAGAAACATATCATGAGGCTGTAACATGACAAAATATGGAAAAAGTTTATCTTTTCAAATGCACTGTAATTCATTGGCTCCTCCCTCTTGATAAGCTGGTCGAACTTGTGATTACACACTCAGAAAAAAAAATATATTTTTAGATTGATCTGGATATTTAAAAAAAATATTTTTCATATTGATCTGGATATTTTTTTATAGTTTTTCTAGATACTACAAGATCACATGATCCAGATGTTTTTCTTTGGATAGGTTTCTATATCGCCCCCTACTGGGATAGTTGTATATGATTTCTTTCACACATAGCCAACAAACAGGCCATGTATTAAAAAATACATTTGGATCAGAATGTGCCAGATTCTGTCATTCATTTTTTGCTCTTCAGTAGCACATCAGTTAGTCTGTTTTTTGGATGTTTTTTGTTGTTTTTGAGTACAGAACAGATTGTGGAAAACCTACTAATACAATTAACTTACACAAAAATGTACATTAATGAAAGTTGAGTCTATTTATAACTTTTGAGTAAGTTGATGAATTTATGTTTTACTTCAAAAAAACAACCACATACTGTACCTATACTATAGTCAATGTAACATAATGAACCATCATTCTGTTTGATAGAAGAAAATCTTCAACTTGGTTGAATACACATTTCTTGGTTGTAGTGTCTTTCACATCCACCCTTCTAGTGGGATCAAAACTATCCTACTCACTACCTCCCAATCCCTGATTAAAGGTCAGATTGGAAGACCCAAT
The DNA here is from genome assembly GCA_016801175.1 of Esox masquinongy. Classification (NCBI taxonomy): domain Eukaryota; kingdom Metazoa; phylum Chordata; class Actinopteri; order Esociformes; family Esocidae; genus Esox; species Esox masquinongy. The sequence continues at coordinate 5,148 of JACXGI010015947.1, read as the reverse complement.
CCTTATCCAGAGGATCACAATCCTGATAAGCCAGCCAAGGACTTGGTCCTTATCCTTCCAGATAGGGTCATGGATTTATTCTATTTCCCAAACTGGAAGATCACAATCACATTTTTGCATTTTGAAAAACCCAGTTCAAATATTTAATCCTATCCAATTGGGGTAATCCGATCAGATAACTTTTGAAAAACTGGCCCATGGAGGACTCAGCAAATGACTAACAGGCATGGATCCGCCAATGATGTTTGACTACATAAAAATATCAAAATACTACCTTACAGTTATGTCTGCTATCCATCTCTATGAATTTATCCCACCATTAAAATGAAAGGTAGGCTACTTTCTGTAGGCTACTTTTGCACAGTGGTAAAAAAGGAGACAGTTGTTTCCGATTGCACCTGTTATGGTGCTGGCAGGAGCCCTATGGTTACTGCTGCCTTCTCATGACCCAATGAACCTGACCAACATAGTCAATTAATGTCATTAGCCTATACATGCTGTGGGCATATCACACACAACTTGTTATAATTGTTCCGAATATTTTGTGGTACACATTTAATAACATACAGTACATATCAATTCCACTGGGATAATTAATATATTTCAGACTTGACATGAGCATTATTTTAAATTGCTGTATGTATTTGCCAGTTTTAAAGTCATATGGCAAGTTGAGTCTTAGCCATAAATGAACAAGTTCAACTGCTCCCAAGGCACTGTGTTATATCAATGCGTTCCGATGACTGATTTCTGGGATCGGTACCGACCTTCTGTCCAGCAGAAGTCATGAGTCTCAACGGCTGAACCAGATGCTTCAACACATGGATGCTATTACAGCAGAAAGCCGTATGTCATCATAGGAAACCAAGTTTGATATAGGAAAGTGCTTTAGATAGCTGTTTTTACTGTACAAATATAAACTACAGTCATATTTTGTATAACCCTGAGTTCAATGTCATATTTTGAAATCAATATGACATTGAAATCTGATTATAAATACCTTTCAGTATGATTAGACAGTAACGTCAATGAATGATTTGTGGAGTGTTTTTTCTCCTACTACTGTAGGCATTTTGTTTCCAGTTTGACATTATACGTTTTATATATAGTACTGTATGTAGGGTAAATTATTGCTTTGTATAAAAGCATTACATTACTGTGTGAGAAAACATAAAATGCACAATTTTATTATAAAGTCCCACAAAACAGTATATTGACACTATTTTCTTAGAAACAGAAGTGAAATCTTTGTATAACAACTTATTACACCTGCTACAGCACCAATATAAATATGATCATTATCAATATCAACAGATTTCTATGAAGATAATTGACTAAGTGCTACAGTAGGTAGCTGAATTGGTTGTGGGTTGTTGGTAGATGAGAGACAGAGGGAGTGTGAAAGATGAACTCATTAGCTTACTAAAACAAGCTGCTTAAATTAAGGTTTTGTATGGTATTATTCTCTCTGGGTTTCATTAGAAAATAAGACACACACACATTACCTTTCTTCATGATTTATTTGCTTGTTTTTTATTTTTTTTAATGTACTAGTTATTGCAATCTGGTTAATTCACATTTAAAAAGCAGACATCATCCAGTTGCACTGAAATTGATTATTTAAATTTTTTACAATAACCATTAGGTCCATAGACTGGAAAATCCAATCAAACCATTATGTTTTTCTTAACTTTATTTTGTTTTAGGTAATTACAAAAAGAAAATATATAACAATAATAAAAAGGAGAAAAACTCAGAAATATTACGACTGGCAAACAATCACAACACAGCACAAGTACCTATTTACTGCAAGAAATAAAAGGTACAAAAACAAAAGAGAAAAAACATATGCAAAAGAGGGAGAAAATAATTGGCACCTATGAAGTCTGATACAAGAAGCAACAGAGGAGAAGGTAAGTGAAGCATTTCTACAGACTAAAATCAGAGACAGAGGGCGTTTTTTTTCTCACATTTTTTCTTTTGTTAAAAAAAAACGCACAACCGGAAAGCAGGAACGATAAAAAATACTGCACGTACAATACCTTCTCTCCATCACCTTTTTTTCTCTCCTTCTCTTTTTTAATAGCATATCCCATTAATATTCATTCCCCACTGCTCGTAATAGCTGCGCCTGGTGGCGGAATCTTTAGAGTTTTACATGTGAGTAGCAAATGACACTTTGATTGGCTGTGATGTTGAAATGGTCGTCCCCCACCGGGCCTGGGTCGGGGTTCTGGGCTGAGCCGGGAGTCGTGCCGGGCCCAGTCTCACTGCGCGTGCTGGCTCAGTGTGTGGTTCTGGAAGGGAAAAGAGGAGAACACATGAGGAGAGAAATAATAAGCTACGTGCCCACACCTCGAAGCCCCACTGCCACCTACCCCCTCACACCCCCTCCCTCTCCCGATCTTTACACACACACACACACACACACACACACACACACACACACAACAGTAACGTCTCTCTGGCCATCAGAGGGCCCCAGCCTCCTGTAATATGTACTGTACTACCTGCTATGCATGGGCGCGCACGCACACGCCTACACACCCACACTCTCACACACACACACTTCTCATGTTAAATCTAGTGGCAGATTAGTCATATTATATTAATTGTTTATTTGCATTGCGGTCTTCCTTATCCGTGGCAACACGCAACAATCATTTGTTTATTCAGAGTTATGAGGCCTACATCCCTTTTGATATTATTATAAATATTTGAAGACACCATCTCAATACCTTATGAGACCCACATTTCAATGGCTCTTGAGAACAACACATAAATTCATAATAACCCATGAAACACCTTTATCAAAATTAAATTCATAACACCACCAGAAACTGTCAACTGTAGACTAGATTCTCTGCACACCTCAACCAGAGAATTTCTTCAGACCCAAACCAGATATGATGTGAAGAGTTAAATTCTCAATCATAGCAGATATGAAGCTCCCAGAGGCCCGTGTGTTAGGGAGATTTCTGGTAGGCTGGCTGGTTCCTCTGCGCTCTCCCCTGGACCATAAACCCAATTCCCAGGGAAAGCTCAGCAATCATCCCCCTCTTCCCACTAAAAGCTGCTTTCCAAGATTAATCTCTCACAGAGAGATAGGCCCATGTTTTTGTGCAACACTATGAAAAAAGAAAAGGGGGAAAATCTGAAGGATTAAACATGGTTTTTCGTTGATAAATACTTATTCTTTGGGCCTTATCTTGGTGCGCATATTTTACACACGACTGTTGGCAGAGGGGCTGCACTAGTTTAGCAGAGGAGGCTAAGCGCCCGCGTCTTAAAACCCTAGACTGACTGATTGCAGCCGTTCAGGGCCAGTCTTTCTTTTCCTTTTTCTGTCTCTTGCTCTTTCTCTCCCTCTTTTCCCGCACCCCTCCCCGCGTGTATGAGCGGGAACAGGCACAAGGAGGGCTCTCAAGCAAGGAGCCGTCTCTCTCTGGGAGCAACTGACCCCATTATGAGAGCAAACCACTTCTCTCGCTCCAAGCTGTGTTGCCTGCAGTTCTGCCCCCCCCCAGCAGAGGTCAGGATTGGCTGTCCCTCCGCCTGTGTCCCCTGTAAGGCCACAGTGGACCAGAGAGCTCTAGCCAGAGGGGAGGCAGAACATTGTAGACAAAATGGACCACTACACCTGGATTGGTTTTGCCATTACATACAGCCACATGCCACATTAATGTACGTTTGCTTCTAGCGTACCTTGTTCTTCCATCTCATGGCGTTTATTGTTCGGATGTGGATTTGCATCATATCTTTGCATGGCCGCGTTCAAGCGTGCGTGCATGGGCGTGAGTTTGAGAGACATGGAGGGAGGAGTGTGCGTGCATGTTTTCCCCCAGGTTTCCAGGGCTCTGCTGGTGTGTATTGATTTGCAGAAGGAGGGGATTGAGAGGCGCTGGCTGCTCCCCGGCTCCCTGGGGTCCCAGGTTACACCAGCACTGCAGTGGCCTGATGGAAACAGCACAGCTAGGAAGAGCCGAGCAAACACCCTCACCCACGCCGCGGCACATTCCACAGGACAAACACACCGCCCCGCAGAAACAGACACCCCCAAAAGAGCGCGACGGCATTTCCTCGTCGCCGTGAAAAAGTATCGTTTGTTTAATGTTTAATTCGCTAATGAGTGTGAACTCACACAGACTGTAATGTACACCGCGATTCTGGTCGGAGTTAGCGCTTCATTTAAGAGCGTGGTCGGGGGGCCACGATATTGATCACGCCGCAGGCAATCGATAGTGTGAATGCTGTGGGTCTCTGAATCTGATAATGACGCTCCGTGTGACATCAGTCCAATGCTGCTGTAATTGATACATTGTTCAGGATAAGGAGACTGAGGGCTCTCAGTTTGAACAGAGCAGAAAAACACACGGTCATCTCAGAGGAAACTCCCAAAAAACAGACAAACACCATCACTAATACCCATCCAACCTGAAAAACAAACTAATACACTTGCTGATTATTGAACAACTTCATCCTTCTAATCTCTGTCAGACAACTCCGCGTCACTGGTCGACTCCACGTAACAAACATCCTATCCCATTCTGGCAACAGCCTAGACAAAGACATCTTGTCCAGAAGATAACCACTGTACTAACAAAGACATCTAGTCCAGAAGATAACCACTGTACTAACAAAGACATCTAGTCCAGAAGATAACCACTGTACTAACAAAGACATCTAGTCCAGAAGATAACCACTGTACTAACAAAGACATCTAGTCCAGAAGATAACCACTGTACTAACAAAGACATCTAGTCCAGAAGATAACCACTGTATGAACAAAGACATCTAACTCTTTCAGATAACCAGTGTACTAACAAAGACAAGACATCCCTGACTGTGTTATCCCTTTGTATTGGACCATCAAACTAAACGGATAGAGCATGCTCTAATGTCACGGTGTAGCAGGGGGACACTGTATGATGGATGGAACAGCGCCACTCTGCAGGGGGAGGCTGTGCTATGGGCAGAACAGCCCCTCACTGCTCAGTCAATATCTACGCTGTCATTGTTTTCCTAAACTGGTTATAAAAGAGAGGCTAAATCCTGCCGAGCTGTGGACTCATGGGAAATATGGCCCAGTCGCATTACTAATGCAGAGACTGCTACACACACTGGGGGGGGGGGGGGGGGGGGGGGGGG